>JARBWK010002661.1:0-14419 GCA_030556195.1 Anolis apletophallus | reverse complement strand
TCATTAACTTGATTTCCCTAACTAGCCCTCACTTACTGGGAAGCTGTTTACGCTCTGAATTGACAGTAAGGCTTCATTAACTTGATTTCCCTAACTAGCCTCACTTACTGGGAAGCTGTTTACGCTCTGAATTGACAGTAAGACTTCATTAACTTGATTTCCTAACTAGCCCTCACTTACTGGGAAGCTGTTTACGCTCTGAATTGACAGTAAGACTTCATTAACTGATTTCCCTAACTAGCCTCACTTACTGGGAAGCTGTTTACGCTCTGAATTGACAGTAAGACTTCATTAACTTGATTTCCTAACTAGCCCTCACTTACTGGGAAGCTGTTTACGCTCTGAATTGACAGTAAGGCTTCATTAACTTGATTTCCCTAACTAGCCCTCACTTACTGGGAAGCTGTTTACGCTCTAAATTGACAGTAAGACTTCATTAACTTGATTTCCCTAACTAGCCCCCACTTACTGGGAAGCTGTTTACGCTCTGAATTGACAGTAAGGCTTCATTAACTTGATTTCCCTAACTAGGCCTCACTTACTGGGAAGCTGTTTACGCTCTAAATTGACAGTAAGACTTCATTAACTTGCTGTTCCTAACTAGCCCCCACTTACTGGGAAGCTGTTTACGCTCTGAATTGACAGTAAGGCTTCATTAACTTGATTTCCCTAACTAGCCCTCACTTACTGGGAGGCTGTTTGCGCTCTGAATTGACAGTAAGGCTTCATTAACTTGATTTCCCTAACTAGGCCTCACTTACTGGGAAGCTGTTTACGCTCTAAATTGACAGTAAGACTTCATTAACTTGATTTCCCTAACTAGCCCCCCACTTACTGGGAAGCTGTTTACGCTCTGAATTGACAGTAAGGCTTCATTAACTTGATTTCCCTAACTAGGCCTCACTTACTGGGAAGCTGTTTACGCTCTGAATTGACAGTAAGGCTTCATTAACTTGATTCCCTAACTAGGCCTCACTTACTGGGAAGCTGTTTACGCTCTAAATTGACAGTAAGGCTTCATTAACTTGATTTCCCTAACTAGGCCTCACTTACTGGGAAGCTGTTTACGCTCTAAATTGACAGTAAGGCTTCATTAACTTGATTTCCCTAACTAGCCCCCACTTACTGGGAAGCTGTTTTACGCTCTGAATTGACAGTAAGGCTTCATTAACTTGATTTCCCTAACTAGCCCTCACTTACTGGGAAGCTGTGTTACGCTCTGAATTGACAGTAAGACTTCATTATCTTGATTTCCCTAACTAGGCCTCACTTACTGGGAAGCTTTTTACGCTCTAAATTGACAGTAAGGCTTCATTAACTTGATTTCCCTAACTAGGCCTCACTTACTGGGGAAGCTGTTTACGCTCTAAATTGACAGTAAGGCTTCATTAACTTGATTTCCTAACTAGCCCCCACTTACTGGGAAGCTGTTTACGCTCTGAATTGACAGTAAGACTTCATTAACTTGATTTCCTAACTAGCCCTCACTTACTGGGGAAGCTGTTTACGCTCTAAATTGACAGTAAGGCTTCATTAACTTGATTTCCCTAACTAGGCCTCACTTACTGGGAAGCTGTTTACGCTCTAAATTGACAGTAAGGCTTCATTAACTTGATTTCCCTAACTAGGCCTCACTTACTGGGAAGCTGTTTACGCTCTAAATTGACAGTAAGGCTTCATTAACTTGATTTCCCTAACTAGCCCCCACTTACTGGGAAGCTGTTTACGCTCTGAATTGACAGTAAGGCTTCATTAACTTGCTGTTCCTAACTAGGCCTCAGCTCATGGACATTGTTTATGGCCTGAATTTACAGTAACCTACCTTGGCACACAGAGCCCCGACTTGGCACACCATGCCCCCATGACCCACACTCCATCCAACTGCAGTTTAGAGGAGGGCACACCGTGGATGATTGGACTTTCTCGCATCTCCTAAAAAGGGCACAGCAACGCGTGCCGGGTACAGCTAGTCTATATATATTAAAAGAGAGCTGTCATCCTAAGTAGCCTATAGACAGCAAAACCACACAAGGCAGACACACAAAATCAGCCCACATACACACAAAACCCCACGAGGTATGTTTCCCACCCCCACCCCCCGCAAAATTAAACAACACAACCGAAAATACAAAAAAAACACAATTGGACTACAACTCCCATGATCCCCCCACGCCACCCACCTCTGGCAGTTTAGAGTGTCGGAATGTTGGGGGTGCTGGCCAATTAGAGGCATTATGCAAATACTCCCTCAGTTAGAATGTAGAGGCTGGGAGCCATCCCCCCTCTGGCAGTTTAGAGTGTCGGAATGTTGGTGGTGCCGGCCAATCAGAGGCGTTATGCAAATAATCCCACAGTGGCAACCAAGGCTGATGAAGAGCTAAAAGGAGGAAGGCCTGCTGTCTTCGGCGAAGCCGGGGCCTCGCTTGATGTGGCGGCCCGGCTTCCGGAAGCCTCCACAGCTCCAATACAGGTCGCAATACAATACAATAAAGAAGGGAGGGAGGGAGAAGAGGCAGGAGGACAGAGAGAAGAGAAAAGCTGAAGGATGAGGGCGAGAAGGAAAGCACAAAAGGCAGGAAGGGATGTTACTGATGGTCTTTGCCACATGCGCACACATACACACATATATACATGCACTGAAATATACACATGCACACGTACATCTGTACTTAAACACATCTACAGATATACATGCATATACATATACAAAAACACACATATACATAAGTACACGCATATACACGTATATATATATACACACACATATACATAAGTACACACACATACACACACACACATATGTACACATAGACACAAATCCATATATATATACATACATACACACACAAAACACACATATATAGACTGGGACACAGGAAAGAGAAAAAGCCACAGCAGCGCGTGGCCGGGTTCAGCTAGTGTAATGTATAAATAAAAATGTAATGTTCATTTGTGGGATTAACATTGTATAACTCAAAAACCACTGGACGAGATGACATCAAATTTGGCCAGAAGACGCCTAATAACGCAAGGAGTGACCATCACTAAAAAAAATGTTGTTTTTTTTAAAAAAAATCATTTGGGAGTTGTAGTTGCTGGGAATTATAGTTCACCTACAACCAAAGAGCATTCTGAACTCCACCAACGATGGAATTAAACCATACTTGGCACACAGGACTCCCATGACCAACAGAAGACACTGGAAATGTTTGGTGGGCACTGACCTTGAGTTTTGGAGTTGTAGTTGGCCCATCCTGTCCTAAACCACACCAGGTTGTAAAGTGGGCCATTGGGCCTCTGTGTACCAAGTTTGGTCCTGATCCGTCATTGGTGTGGGCCACAGTGCTCTAAAGAAGGGAGTTAAATTACTGCAAGTCCCATCATCCATGGTCCATCCTTCCTCAAACTGCACCAGGACGTAGTGGGGGTCTTGGGGGGAGGGGGGTCTGTGTGCCAAGTTTGGTCCTGATCCGTCATTGGTGTGGGCCACAGTGCTCTAAAGAAGGGAGTTAAAGTACTGCAAGTCCCATCATCCATGGTCCATCCTCCTCAAACTTCACCAGGACGTAGAATGGGTCTGGGGGGTCTCTGTGCCAAGTTTGGTCCTGATCCGTCATTAGTGTGGGCCACAGTGCTCTAAAGAAGGGGAGTTAAAGTACTGCAAGTCCCATCAGCCATGGTCCATCCTTCCTCAAACTGCACCAGGAAGTAGAGTGGGTCTTGGGGGTCTGTGTGCCAAGTTTGGTCCTGATCCGTCATTGGTGTGGGCCACAGTGCTCTAAAGAAGGGAGTTAAAGTACTGCAAGTCCCATCATCCATGGTCCATCCTCCCTCAAACTGCACCAGGACGTAGAGTGGGTCTTGGGGGGCTGGGGGGTCTGTGTGCCAAGTTTGGTCCTGATCCGTCATTGGTGTGGGCCACAGTGCTCTAAAGAAGGGAGTTAAAGTACTGCAAGTCCCATCATCCATGGTCCATCCTCCCTCAAACTGCACCAGGACGTAGAGTGGGTCTTGGGGGTCTGTGTGCCAAGTTTGGTCCTGATCTGTCATTGGTGTGGGCCACAGTGCTCTAAAGAAGGGAGTTAAAGTACTGCAAGTCCCATCATCCATGGTCCATCCTCCCTCAAACTGCACCAGGACGTAGAGTGGGTCTTGGGGGGGGGGGGTCTGTGTGCCAAGTTTGATCTTGTTCTGTCACTGTTAGGGGTCACAAGTTGTTTTGGACTTCAGCATTCCTGACTGCCTCCGGCCCGTTCCTTTCCCCTCTGTTAGCCCCAGCTTCTGCCAACCTAGTAGTTTGAAAACATACAAGTGGCTGAGGGGGGAAAGGAAGGGGCCTGAGGCTGTCAGGAATGGTAGGAATTCATGTCCAAAACACCTGGAGAGAGGGCCAAGTTGACTCCATGTCAGTCGAAGTGAGGTCCGATTGCATTAATTTTACGTGGTTGATGCACCCAAGGTGATAAAGGAGGAGCAAAGTCCTTTGCTGAAGTTGGCCCATGCCTTTGTCCGCTTGGAACTGGACACTTCAGTCCAGTGCTTCCCAACCTTTTTTGAGCCACAGCACACTTTTTCCATTGACCAAATCCTGGGTCACACCACCAACCAAAATGACACACAATGACACTCTAACACAGTAATACATATAGTTAATATGTTTTTGAATGTATTTATACACTCAGTGTGAAACCTGGGCCTGTTTCGATGAACACAACATAGAGTTATAGTTCGCCCGCAATCAAAGAGCACTCTGAACTCTTGCAATAATGGAATTGAACCAAACTTGGCACACAGAATTCCCATAACCAAGAGAAAATATTATAAGAGTTTGGTGGGCATTGACCTTGAGTTTTGGAGTTGTAGTTCACCGACATCCAGAGAGCACTGTGGACTCAAACAATGTTGGATCAGGACCAAACTTGGCATGAAAACTCCATATGCCCAAATGTGAACACAGATCGAGTTTGGGGAAAAACAGACCTTGTCATTTGGGAGTTACAGTTTCTGGGGTTTATAGTTAACACACAAACAAAGAGCATCCTGAACTCTTGCAACAATGGAATTGAACCAAACTTGGCCTATTGAACTCTCATTACCAACAGAAAGTACTGAAAGGGTTTGCTTGGGAACTGACCTTGAGTTTGGACGTTGTAGTTCACCTACACCCAGAGAGCACTGTGGACTCAAACCATGTCATGTTACGTTGTTGTTTGTTTTCCATCCAGAATCACAATGTTGGAAGGTGATATAGGCCAAGTGGTTGGGCCTAGGTTTGGCACGGAGCCTCTTGCCCGGCTCGCACCGCTTTCAAGCCCAGCTCGCGGCCCAGCTCAGGGCCTGGGCTCTGCAGGGAGCCTTTCTCCCAGTTCGCAGCTCCGCCGAGCCCGGCGGGAAACGCGACCCAGCCAAACCTGGCTCCCAGGGAGGGCCTGGTCCCTGTGAGGAGCCTTTCGCGCAGTTCGCGGCTCCGCTAAGCCCACAAGAGATGCAAGCTGGCCCGTCCTGTCTCCCAGGTCCTGCCTGGGAGCCGGGTTTGGCGAACTAGGAGAAGGCTCCCAGGGAGGGCCTGGGCACCTTGAGGAGCCGTTCTCCCATTTCGTGGCTCCGCCGGGGTTGGCGGAGCCGCGAAATAGGAGAAAGGCTCCCAGGGATGGCCTGGGCACCTTGAGGAGCCGTTCTCCCATTTCGTGGTTCCGCCGGGGTTGGCGGAGCCGGAACTGGGAGGAAGGCTCCCAGGGAGGGCCTGGGCACCTTGAGGAGCCGTTCTCCCATTTCGTGGCTCCGCCGGGGGTGGCGGGGCGGCGAACTGGGGGGAAGGCTCCCAGGGAGGGCCTGGGCACCTTGAGGAGCCGCTCTCCCGTTTCGTGGTTCCGCCGGGGTTGGTGGAGCCGCGAACTGGGAGGAAGGCTCCCAGGGAGGGCCTGGGCACCTTGAGGAGCCGTTCTCCCATTTCGTGGCTCGGCCGGGGTTGGCGGAGCCGCGAACTGGGAGAAAGGCTCCCAGGGAGGCCTGGGCACCTTGAGGAGCCGTTCTCCCATTTCGTGGCTCGGCCGGGGTTGGCGGAGCCGCGAACTGGGAGGAAGGCTCCCAGGGAGGGCCTGGGCACCTTGAGGAGCCGTTCTCCCATTTCGTGGCTCGGCCGGGGTTGGCGGAGCCGCGAACTGGGAGGAAGGCTCCCAGGGAGGGCCTGGGCACCTTGAGGAGCCGTTCTCCCATTTCGTGGCTCGGCCGGGGTTGGCGGAGCCGCGAACTGGGAGGAAGGCTCCCAGGGAGGGCCTGGGCACCTTGAGGAGCCGTTCTCACATTTCGTGGCTCCGCCGGGGTTGGCGGAGCCGCGAACTGGGAGGAAGGCTCCCCGCAAGGAACAGGCGCTGCCTGGGAGCCGGGTTTGGCTGGCTCGCATTTCCCGCCGGGCTCAGCGGAGTCGCGAATTGGGAGAAAGGCTCCCAAGGAAAGCCTGGGTACTTCGGGAGCCTTTCTCCCGGTTCGTGGCTCAGCCGAGCCCAGCGGAAGATGCGAGACGGCCAAACTTGGCTCCCAGGCAGGGAGGCTCTTCTGAGGCTCCCCGAGGTGCCCAGGCCCTCCCTGGGAGCCAGGTTTGGCTGGATCTTGTCTGCCGCCGGGCTCGGCAGAGCCACGAACCGGGAGGAAGGCTCCCCGCATGGCCCAGGCCCTGAGCTGGGCCGGGAGCTAGGCTTGAAAGTGGTGCGAGCCGGGCAAGAGGCTCCGTGCCAAACCTAGGGATGGGCCGGCTGGGTGGCGCGCGGAGGGGAAATGCCCGAAGGTGGCGCCGCCCCAGCCCCTTCGCCGCCGCCGCCCGGCCCTTCCTCCTCCTCCCCCAAGCGGTAGGAGAGGGAAGAAAGGGGGGAAGAGAGGCACACCAGGTGATCGCTCACGGAACACTAGTGTGCCGCGGACCCGCGTTTGGGAAACACTGCTCCAAGTCATAATCTCTCGCTCTTCAGTTTGCAATGTCAGATGCCCCTTTTGAACAAATCTGGTCCAGGAAACCCCTTGAAGAGACCCGTGGAAGGACCGAGATTGGTGCTGGCATGACTTTGATGTGATGTGTTGTCAAAGAGGCTTTGCGTTATGGACGAGAGACCTCTTGTTGACCTCAAGGCCTTGTAGACTCAAGGATGTGGCGTCCGTGGTTGACTCGACCTCCCTGGAAGGAGTCTTTCTCCTCTTTTCGTATCGTTTTCCCACTTTAACAAGTGTTGTCGAGGTTGTCTAATGAGTCACGCCGTCTCATGATACGTCTAAGGTATAATCACCCCAGTTGAGTCATTTTGGCTTCGAGGAGCCTTCGTTTTGCTCTTGGGCTCATGGATTGGGCTTCCTTGGCAGTCCGCGATATCCGTATCACTTTCCCTTACCATCGCATTTCAGAACAGTCAATTCCCTTCCTTTCAGTTTACTTCGCTGCCAACCATGTTGATTTATGATATAGCAGTTGAATTTTTAGTTTGCCATTACGTTCAAGTCCGCGTCTCAATATTGTTGTCTAGGCAGTTGGAAACTTTTTTTGCTTTTACGTGATTGATTCCTTTGATTTCTTTCCAAGTATTGGCCCTTGAGCTGGCAAGTATGTCTAGACCAGGGCTGTCCAACTTCTACCGGCCCAGGGGCCTGAATTCCGGTCACTGATGACCTGGGGGGCCGTCATCACAGGGAAGCATGACTGTGTAGGAGGGTGAACATTAGGAAGAACTTCCTGACTCTGAGAGCTGTTCAGCAGTGGAACTCTCTGCCTCAGAGTGTGCTTCCGTCTGGCTGCTCTCTTTCCAGCCGGCTTCCCTGAGGTCTGGATACGTTTTCCCTGAGGACCGATTCCTGCCAGGATATCTATGTTGTGTTCATTGAAACAGGCCCAGTTTTCACACGGAGTGTATAAATACATTTAAAAACATATTAACTATATGTATGACTGTGTTCGAGTGTCGTTTTGTGTCATTTTGGTTGGTGGTATATAAATACATTCAAAAACATATTAACTATATGTATTACTGTGTTTGAGTGTCGTTTTGTGTCATTTTGGTTGGTGGTATATAAATACATTTAAAAACATATTAACTATATGTATGACTGTGTTTGAGTGTCGTTTTGTGTCATTTTGGTTGGTGGTGTATAAATACATTCAAAAACATATTAACTATATGTATGACTGTGTTCGAGTGTCGTTTTGTGTCATTTTGGTTGGTGGTATATAAATACATTTAAAAACATATTAACTATATGTATGACTGTGTTTGAGTGTCGTTTTGTGTCATTTTGGTTGGTGGTGTATAAATACATTAAAAAACATATTAACTATATGTATTACTGTGTTCGAGTGTCGTTTTGTGTCATTTTGGTTGGTGGTGTGCCCCAGGATTCGGTCAATGTAAAAATGTGCCGCTCAAAAAAGGTTGAAAAACACTGCTGTAAAGCATGCAGCATATTCTCATTAGCCTGTTGTGTTCGCGTGGCGTTTGTGGGCTAGACGCCACCCCTTTCTGCCAAGAGGAGGCTGGGAAGGGAGAAGGCCTGGCTACGGAAGTACCCGAAGTGGAAGCTCCCTTGTGGCTCTTCTCTGCGCGCCGAAAGCGGAGAAGCGTCCCAGACTCCCAGGGGCAGCGGAAGGCTCGGGTGGCGCACTGCAGGAGTCGCATTTGTATTTGTTTCAACTTTTTTTGGGGCCTGTCATTTTGGCACCCCCCCCCCCCGGCCTGCGCGAAAACCTCCGCGCATGCCCAGCCAGAAGCGTGGCGTGTGCGAGAATTCGTCCTTTCCCAGATGGCGCCCCACGCGGCCGCGTACTTGGCCTACATGTAGGACCGCTCCTGATAACACATCTGGGCGTCCGCTGGGCAACGTCCTTGCAGACGGCCAATTCTCTCACACGAGAAGCGACTTGCAGTTATCTCAAGTCGCTTCTGACATGAGGAAAAAAGGAAAAGCAAAAGTCGAGGGCTAACAGTATTCACGCTTAGATAGATAGAGGCAAACCCGCGGAGAGCCTGGGTCAAGCGGAATGTTTCCTCTCCCAGGGTCACGAGGGCAGTGCTGTCAGCACACATTGCTCACGTCTTGTTTCAAGCCAAGGGCTTCCGGCGTATTTGCTTTCCTGGTCCAGAGGTCAATCGATTGGTCTGAGCAGGTGGGGGTCAGCCAACCCTGTGGTTGTTTTGGGTCCTCAAATCCCACAACTCCGGTCCAATATAGCTGGAAGTTGCAATCGAATAACAACTCAATAGCCGTGGGTTTCCCACCTTCTGTTTATGCATCAACTAGCTTGGGGACCCGGCGCTGCCCGGGTTATTTGGGAAAGGCATTTTGTGCCAAGGTTGGTCTTTATCCGTTGTTTATGTGGCTTGCAGTGGTCTCGGGAAGTGAGGGAAGGTGCTGGGTGTCCCATCGTCCACGGTCCATCCTCCTCCAAACTGCACCAGGATGTAGAGTGGGTCTTGGGGGTTCTTGGTGCCGAATTTGGTATTGCTCAGTTATTGGATGAGGGTCGCAGCAGTCTCGGGAAGTGAGTGGAGGTACTTCAAGTCCCATCATCCATGGTCCATCCTCCTCGATACTTGCACCAGGGTGTAAAGTGGGTCATGTGGGCTCTGTGTGTCACGTTTGGTCTTGATCATTCATTGGATGAGGGTTGCAGCGGTCTCGGAAAGTAAGTGAAGGTACTTCAAGTCCCATCGTCCATGGTCCATCCTCCTCGATACTTGCACCAGGGTGTAAAGTGGGTCATGTGGGCTCTGTGTGTCACGTTTGGTCTTGATCATTCATTGGATGAGGGTTGCAGCGGTCTCGGAAAGTAAGTGAAGGTACTTCAAGTCCCATCGTCCATGGTCCATCCTCCTCGATACTTGCACCAGGGTGTAAAGTGGGTCATGGGGGCTCTGTGTGTCACGTTTGGTCTTGATCATTCATTGATGAGGGTTGCAGCGGTCTCGAAAGTAAGTGAAGGTACTTCAAGTCCCATCGCCCATGGTCCATCCTCCTCGATACTTGCACCAGGGTGTAAAGTGGGTCATGTGGGCTCTGTGTGTCACGCTTGGTCTTGATCATTCATTGGATGAGGGTTGCAGCGGTCTCGGAAAGTAAGTGAAGGTACTTCAAGTCCCATCGTCCATGGTCCATCCTCCTCGATACTTGCACCAGGGTGTAAAGTGGGTCATGGGGGCTCTGTGTGTCACGTTTGGTCTTGATCATTCATTGGATGAGGGTTGCAGCGGTCTCGAAAGTAAGTGAAGGTACTTCAAGTCCCATCGTCCATGGTCCATCCTCCTCGATACTTGCACCAGGGTGTAAAGTGGGTCATGTGGGCTCTGTGTGTCACGTTTGGTCTTGATCATTCATTGGATGAGGGTTGCAGCGGTCTTGGAAGCTGAGTGAAGGTACTTCAAGTCCCATCATCCATGGTCCATCCCCCTCGATACTGCACCAGGATGTAGAATACCCTTTCTTCCCCCTCCTGCCCACAGTGCTCTCTGGGTGTAGGTGAACTACAACTTCCAAACTCACGGTCAATTCCCAAGCAAACCCTTTCAGTACTTTCTGTTGGTAATGAGAGTTCAATATGCCGAGTTTGGTTCAATTCCATTGTTGCAAGAGTTCAGGATGCTTTTCGATTGTGTGTTAACTATAAATCCCAGAAACTGTAACTCCCATATGTCAAGGTCTATTTTCCCCAAACTCCATCTGTATTCACATTTGGGCATATTGAGTATTCATGCCCAGTTTGGTCCTGACCCAACATTGTTTGAGTCCACAGTGCTCTCTGGATATAGGTGAACTACAACTCCCAAACTCAAGGTCAATGCCCACCAAACTCTTGTAGCATTTTCTCTTGGTTATGGGAGTTCTGTGTGGGAAGTTTGCGTCTTTTCTGCCACTCCTGCCAGGATATCCATGTTGTATTCATTGAAACAGGCCCAGGTTTCACACTGAGTGTATATATACATTCAAAAACATATTAACTGTATGTATGACTGTGTTAGAGTGTCGTTTTGTGTCATTTTGGTTGGTGGTGTGCCCCAGGATTTGGTCAATGTAAAAAAGTGTGCTGCGGCTCAAAAAAGGTTGGGAAACACTGCTCTAGAGCTTTCTCCCTCATCCCTATGATGGATGGTGTAACCCATCCCAGCTGGAGGCCCCCCGGTTGGAGAGAAAACATCTAGGCAGAGTTTCAGCATTGCCGTTCCTTAACACAACCCCATAAATCACAGATCTCGCTGGAATGCAAAATTGGATGTGACAACAAGCGGCTGCAGCCTCCTGCCCAGTCTGCCTTTGTTCCAGGCTGTTTGCTTCCTTCCTTTTACGAAAAATAGAGCAACACCTGACTATAGGTAGACATGTCCGTAAACAGTGCCGATGTGGCGTCATTCAAAGCAGAGGGGCTCCCGTAGCACAACAAGGGAGACCTAGTCACAAGAACATAAGAACATAAGAAGAGCCATGCTGAACCGGGCCTCAGCCCATCTAGTCCAGCGTTCTGTGTCACACAGTGGCCCACCAGTTGTACACGGGGATCTCGAGCAGAAGGGAGGCAAAACCCTCACCTGCTCCCGACCCCACAACCAGTACCCGGGAAAATCCTGCCTGAGATTGGGGGCTGAGATTGGTTTTCGGGGGGTTGAGACTGGGTAGAAGAGGGTCTACCCTAGCAAACCTTTTGTATTGTTATCCCAATAACCCCATTAATGTGGGATATAATGAGCATGGTGATCAGATCATGATATGAATAAACATAACAGTTTAAATAATGTACCAGTAAGGCCTTTTCGCGGACCACCCTGAGAATTTCGGGGGGCTGAAGCCCCTTAGCCCCTGGCCACATGCCTGCATACATGGCAAACATTTAGTGCCATAGACACACAACACATATAGACAGTCAGAGGCTATTTAACTTTTTTCTAACCACCAGGGGAGCTGTCGCTTCACCGTCCATCTGCGACGCTGAAGTACTGTCCGCAGTTCCCGCATGCTTGGTGCTGGTGAGGAGGTATGGCCTCGTAAATTAGTTACATTAGCCTCCCCACACATAGGTGGTACCTAAATTTCCTACTTGACAGATGCAACTGTCTTTCGGGTCGCAAAGGTTGACAACAAGCTACACAAAATTGGCCGGAAGGTCACTCCGACCCGGGCTGGCTTTGAACTCATGACCTTTCAGTCAGTAGCAGGACCGGATTAACCCCTTTTGGCACCCTGGGCCACACTTTGGAATTACGACCCCAAACCAACCTCTACTGCACCCCCCCACCTCCTCGTGACGCCATGCACCCCCCTTCCTTGAGTCAAGGAAGGAGGGTGCGAGGAGGCGGAGGGAAGCCCCACCCCGGGCTTTATTGGTCCGTGAACTGCGCCCCTTGGCTTGCGGCCTAGGCCATGGCCAAGGGTGGCCTTAAGGGTAATCCGGGCCTGGTCAGTAGTGATCTTAATGCAGCTGACACCCAGCCAGCTGCACCACAGCCTTGGTGTAGGTGGGACATAAGAACATAAGAAGAGCCATGCTGAATCGGGCCTCAGCCCATCTAGTCCAGCATTCTGTGTCACACAGTGGCCCACCAGTTGTACACAGGGATCTCTAGCAGAAAGGAGGGCAAAACCCTGACCTGCTCCCGACCCCCCACAACCAGTACCCGGGGAAATCCTGCCTACCTCAACCAACTCCGAGGTGGCACTTGGATGTCCTTTTCAGTAACTACCGATTCCCTTGGTCTCCATGAATCTGTCCAATCCTGCCTTGAAGATGTCCAGGCTGACCGCTGTCACAACCTCCTCTGGAAGTGAGTTCCATAACCCAATGACCCTCTGGGTGAAGAAATATTTCCCTTTGTTAGTCCTAACTTTCCTACCTTGGAGCTTCAGGAGTGCCCCCTAGTCCTTGTGTTGTGTGACAGAGAATATATTTTTCTTTGTTCACCTTTTCTATCCCATGCATGATTTTATACACTTCGATCAAGTCACCTCTTAAACGCCGTCTTTCAAGGCTGAAAAGACCAAGGCGTTGCAACCTGGTTTCATAAGGGAGCCGCTCCATCCCTTGGATCATTCTTGTTGCCCTTCTTTGTACCTTTTCCAGTTCCGTTATATCCTTCTTGAGGTGCGGAGACCAGAATTGTACACAGTACTCCAGATGTGGCCTCACCATAGATTTGTAGAGAGGCAATACAACATTTGCCGACCTATTTTCGATTCCCTTCCTGATCATGCCAAGCATAGAATTTGCTTTTTTCGCTGCTGCAGCGCACTGGGTTGACATCTTCATTGAGCTGTCCACCAAGACCCCAAGATCCCTTCCCTGGTTTGTCTCGGAAAGCTTTGACCCCATCAATTGGTAGGTGTCGTTGGGGTTCTTTGCCCCGATGTGCATGACTTTACACTTGTTTAGGTTAAAATGCATTTGCCACTTTGTTGCCCATTCACTCAATTTCGAGAGATCTTTCTGGAGCTCTTTACAGTCAGCTTCATTTTTAACTACCCTGAACAGTTTAGTGTCGTCTGCAAACTTTGCTGCCTCAGAATTCACTCCTACGTCCAGATCATTAATGAATAAATTAAAAAGTAACGGACCCAAAACTGAACCTTGGGGTACGCCACTTCCCACCTCTTTCCACCCAGAGAAGTGTCCGTTTATTACCACCCTTTGTTTCCTACAGTTTAGCCAGGTTCCAATCCAGGACAAGGCCTGTCCCCTGATTCCATGGCTGAAGAGCTTGTTTAGGAGCCTTTGGTGAGGGACTTGGTCAAAAGCCTTTTGAAAGTCAAGGTAAACAATATCGACTGGGTCCCCTTTATCTATGTGTTTATTTACACCCTCAAAGAATTCTATCAAGTTAGTAAGACGTGATTTGCCTTTGCAGAAACCATGTTGATTTTCCTTCAGCAACCTGAATAATTCCCTACTCTCAGCCATGTCATTTACTACGGACTTTGGACTTTGAAACTCAGTGTCGCTCGAATAGCGTTTCTCAACCTCGGGGTCAGGACCCCTGTGCGGGGGTCGTGAGGGGGGTTTCAGGAAGGTCACCAACGACCACCAGAAGACACATATTTCTGATGGTCTTTGGAATCCCTTTGGCAGAGAAGGCTGAAGATCTCTCTGCCTCTCCTTCTCCTCCTTTTTGGTGTTGGTGAACTACAACTCACAGAATTCAAACACAGCCCTCCACCAACCTCACCATATAGCTAGTGTGCCACATTTGGTGCAGATGCATTGTGGGCTGGGTTCAGAGAGCTCTTTGATTGTAGGTGAAGTATAAATCCCGGCAACTACAACTCCCAAATGTCAAGGTCAAATTTGCCCAAACCCCACTAGTGTTCACATCTGGGCATATTGAGTATTCGGGCCAAGTTTGGTCCAGATCCATCATTGTTTGAGCCCACAGTGCTCTCTGGATGCAGGTGAACTACAATTCCC
>JARBWK010002660.1:0-14422 GCA_030556195.1 Anolis apletophallus | reverse complement strand
ATGCAACTCAACAGAGATAATGTTAAAGGTTACATGAATACGGATAAATTAGGGAAAAACAAAGTTGGAAGGATCCATGAATTTAATCATGCTATTTGCTTTTGTAAACTATGCTTCGCTATATTTACAAGAAAAACAGGAGGGAGTGAAGGAGTGGTATAATCATTAGCAACACATAATCAAGCCTATGTAGCTATATAACCAAATAAGGTCTGGTGGGGACACTGAGCCCGGAGGCAGTGACTGATAACACATGATTTCCGAGTCATGTGTTTTTAAGTCTGAAGTCTAACTTGTGCCTAATGCCTAACCAGGTCTGAAGTCTAACTTGTGCCTAATGCCTAACCAGGTCTGAAGTCTAACTTGTGCCTAATGCCTAACCAGGTCTGAAGTCTAACCTGTGCTTAGTGCCTGATCAGGTTCGCGCGCTGCCCTCGTGGACAGCTCATGCTGTACGCTGATTGGCTACTATTTGTGCTGTGTCACAACTTTCAACCAATGATAATGCTAGTGGGCGGCTGTCAGCCAAACTAGTTGAATGTATAAATATAAGCCTTCTGATGACGATCGGGGTCCCACCCACAAGGTGTATCTTGCACCGGGTGTGGCCTCTGCATGCAGAAACTCAGTAAACTGTTTTCCTGGAGAAAAGCCTCGTTGTCCGTCTCCTGCTTTACTGCGTCAAAGGAACAAACTATCCGGTCGGTAACTGTGACGTGAATTCCCCTTCATTTCCATGTTCTAGAACAGTGGTTCTCAACCTTTCTAATGCCGTGACCCCTAAATAAGGTTCCTCATGTTGTGGTGACCCCCAACCATATTTTCGTTGCTACTTCATAAATAATTTTGCTACTCCTACGAATTCTAATGCAAATATCTAATATGCAGGATGTATTTTCATTGTTACAAATTGAACCTAATTAAATCATAGTAATTAACCACGAAAACAATATGTTTGGGGGAGTATGGATGATGGGATTTGCAGTACCTTCAACCAATTCAGCTCTGACTTCCACAGGCCACTGAGATCCCCCACAAATTACAGGCCTGGACCAAACTTGGCACACAGGACTCCCATGACCTTCAGAAAATACTGAAGGAGGTTGGGAGGAATTGACAATGATTTGTTTATTTATTTATTTATTTATTATTTGGACTTACTAGACGGCCCCTCCCGAGGCTTGGGGCGGTTTCCAACAATTAAAATCACACAGATAATCTAAAAACATCATAAAACATTCCTAAAACCATTCAGAATAGCATAAAATATCACAATAGATCGGAACGAGGCCGATCTGCAATAGATAACAGCAGCAGCACGGCTATGGCAAGGCTGGTGTTCAACGCTCATCAGTCGCCGAATGCCTGAATAGCCAGGTCTTGCAAGACCTGCGGAAGGCCATCAGGTCCCGCAGGGCCCATGTCTCGGCTGGCAGCGAGTTCCACAGGGCCGGAGCGGACACTGAGAATGCTCTCTAGTTCACCTACATCCGGAAAGCACTGTGAACCCAAATGACTATGGATCTGAACCAAACTTGGCATACTCAATATGCCCAAATTTGAACAATGTTGGAGTTTGGGGAAAATTGATCTTGACATTTGGGAGCTGCAGTTGCTGGGATTTATAGTTCCTCTGTCATCAAAGGGCATTCTGAACTCCAACAAAAATGGAATTGAACAAGCTTGGCATACAGAAATCCCATAACCAACAGAGATTACTGGAGAGTTTTGGGGTTATTTTCCTGGCATTTGGGAGTTTTTGGGATGTATAGTTCCCCTGCCATCAAAGAGCATTCTGAACTACAACAACAATAGAATTGACTCAAATTTGGCATACAGAACTCCTATGATCAACAGAAAATACTGGAGAGGCTTGGGGAAAACAGACCTTGGCATTTGAGAGTTACTGGGATGTATAGTTCTCCTGCCATTAAAGAGCATTCTGAACTCATGCAACCATGGAATTGACTCAAACTTGGCATACGGAACTCCTATGATCAACAGAAAATACTGGAGAGGCTTGGGGAAAACAGACCTTGGCATTTGAGTTACTGGGATGTATAGTTCTCCTGCCATTAAAGAGCATTCTGAACTCATGCAACCATGGAATTGACTCAAACTTGGCATATAGAACTCCTATGATCAACAGAAAATACTGGAGAGGCTTGGGGAAAACAGACCTTGGCATTTGAGTTACTGGGATGTATAGTTCTCCTGCCATTAAAGAGCATTCTGAACTCATGCAACCATGGAATTGACTCAAACTTGGCATACGGAACTCCTATGATCAACAGAAAATACTGGAGAGGCTTGGGGAAAACAGACCTTGGCATTTGAGAGTTACTGGGATGTAATAATAGCAATAATAATAGAGTAAAATAATAAATGGAATAACAACAGCAATCCAATAATCACCATAGTTTATTTTAACTATGGTATACATTTTGGGGAAAATGCTGTGTGTATATGAATAAGGAAAAGGGAGAAAGACTTGGGAAGGGGGTGGGAAAGAAGGTCTGGAAAAGGAAACGGTTCGGATTGGGTGGTTGAAAAAGTGGGAAAATGAAGTGGGAAAGGGGTAGCTGAAAAAGTAGGACAGATTGGTGTGGGAATGACTCAGGTGTGAAAGGGGGGAAACTGAGAAAGGTTGGGATGGAAAGGGGGCTGGAAAAGTGGGAAAGATTCCAGTCTGGTGTGTGTGTGTGTGGGGGGGGGTGTTGGGAGAAGGTAAAGAGGAAATTGGGGAGGTAAAGAGGAGCAGCTGGGAAAGATTGGAATGGGGAAAGGAAGACTGCAAAATGAGCAAGACTGGGGTGCAAAGGGAAACCTGGAATGAATGGTGAAAAGATGGAAGTGGCAAGGGGCAAGTGGGATAGATTGAGGTAGGGAAGGGGGCTGGAAAAGTGGGAAAGACTGGGGTGGGAAACAGGATGAGAAAGTGTGAAACCAGTAGGGGAAAAGGCAAGACTGAAATAGAAAAGAGAGGCTGGAACCAGGGGCGGTCTAAGGTTATTTTATATGGTAAGCAAACATTACTTTGTCGCCCCCCCCCCCTTTCCCTTTGCCTCCGCCTCCTGCCTGCCCAATGCGTCCACGTGACGTGTTTAAAGGCTATGCCTGCAGGAGCTTCTGCGCATGCCCAGAAGCTCCTGCAGGCACTGAAGCCGAAGCCTGTAAACACGTCACGTCAGCACTCCGTATTCGCACGGGGCGGAGGCAAAAGGAGAGGTTACGCCCCCTTTGCCTCCGCCCCCTGCGTGCCGAATACGGACGGAGTGCTGACGTGACGTGTTTACAGGCTTCAGCTTCAGCACCTGCAGGAGCTTCTGGGCATGCGCAGTGGCTCCGGAGCACAACCTCAGCTCCAGAGCCACTGCACATGCGCGAAAATCTCCGCGCATGCCCAGAAGCTCCTGCAGGCCAGGCGCTCAAGCCGACGCAGCAGCAGGGAGGTTTGCTACGGCGGTGCAGCCGGTGAGGCGGCGCACTTCCCAGAAGTCGGCGCCCTAAGCGGCCGCTTACTTCACGTATATGTCGGACCGCCCCTGGCTGTCACAATCGCCGACTTAGAACTGCCCCTTTAACACACACACGGAGACGTAGCAAGGCTAACTACTTTATTGAGTATATAAAAACAGTTCCAAAGAGTAAATAGTCCAATAATATGCAAGTGTTCAAAGTGTAAAGCAAGTAGTCCAAAGTAACGTAGCAAATAGCTTGAAGCGTGGCAAGGCTCCGCAAACCAATGCGGATCAGGAAACAGGGCAAGGTTTCGCACCAATGCGAATCAGGAAACAGGACAAGGTGCCGCAAACCGCTGCGGCTCAAGAAACAAGGCAAAGGCAAGGCAAGGCTTGATGACCACTGTTGGCTTGTGGTCCCACTCCGCTTCACGCCTATTCAGGAAAGACGTGGCCGGAGAACTGACGATCAGTTCCCACGGGGCCGTTCTTAATCCCTCGGCCTGGAACCCCGACGATCTAGGGCCCGGCGTCTCCAGTCTCTACTTTCCGAACGGTGACGGTCTAGGGACAGATGCCAGCTCCTCCTGCCCTCCTCTATGTCCCTACGCCTGTTGTGAGAACGGCCCCGCTCTTCCAGTCTGGTATCGCTATCTTCCTGAGAAGCAGCCTCCCCCGGAGTTTCCCAGCCGCTAGCCTCCATCTGCTGCCCGGCCAGCTCTTGGGAACCTCGGCCATTTGGGAATTCATAACTATCTCCGCTATCTGCTTCGCTGCCTCCCATCTCCACCTGGTCCGCTCCTTCCCCGGGAGAATGCTCCCACTCGAGATCCCAGGCTAAACTCTCAACAGGTGAACTGGGCAAAGGTACGGCTGACCAATCTTGCTCTGGGCCTTCCAACTCATCCTCCAAGTCCCTTTCAGCCTGTGCGGGTCCCAATGCCAACGGGACCCCCGGTGCGTCACCCCTCCCCCGTGGCACGGACGGGCCCATGGGTGCTACACTGGCTGGAACCTGGGGAAGGAAGCTGGAATAGTGGGAGAGAAGGGCTGGGTGTAGTAAAGACTGGGGTAGGGAGGGGGAAACCAGAAAAATGAAAGACAGGAGTGGGAAAGGGGTGTTGGAAAAGAAGGGGGAAACTGGAGTAGGAAGGGAGTGGGAAGGACTGGGGAGAGGAAGGTGCGCGCGAGCGACCCAAAAGGAGGCAACCAAGCCAGGCACCTCTCCCCCTTCCTTTCCTTCCAACCTCTCGCCGTGGCTCCTTTTCTCTCTCACTCAACCCAGTCAAAAAGGGGGGGAATGCTAGGAGGAGGGGCCCAAGCTCTTTTCTTCTTCGCGTGAGTGCCCTCCTTTGCCTCTCTCAACCCTCCTAGGTCTCTCCTTTCTTATTTTCTCCCTCTTTCCACACCCAAACCTCTCTTCGCTGCCTCCCTTCCCTCCCTCCTCCCTCCGTTTTGTGCCATTTAGTTTGAGGGTTTCAGGAGTGAAACTGACCATAGGGTTGCCACTTTTTGATATAAGAAATAAGGGACATTTACCTAAAAATACAGGATTTTTCACAAAAATAAGGGACACTTCATAAAAACTTGAAAATCAAACGTTAGGCAACCCTAACTATACTCCTTTTGATGCAGCCTTGGCTTTTTCAGCTGCGGTATCACACTGTTGACTGATCTTTAGACTGGGGTCTAACAGAAGCCTCCTTTCACATGCATTCAGGGCTATATCATCTACTTGGGCCATTCTGCAAGAAGGCACAACCCAAGCCCTCCCAACAGATGCCCGTCTGGCTCAAAAGCCCTCAAAAGCCCTCCAGAGACCCCCGCCCACCCCTCAGCCCCGGTGTGGCAGTAATTTGTGTGTCTGGCAGGGAGTCACCTTCCTTCCTCTCCCAGTGGTCAATGGTGAAGGCGGCCCTACGGTCGAGGTGGGCGAGGGCGTGGCAGACCTGGCTCTGGGTCTCCATGATCAGCAGCTCCATGCAGACCTTCATCTCCCCGCGCCGCACCTGCAGCTCCCTCAGACCACTCACTGGCGGCACCATGAAGACCGGCAGGCCCCCTTCTCCCTCTTCCTTTTGCTCCTCCTCCTCCCCCCGGGAGCGAGGGCTCTTGGGAAATGGAGTCCTGCCCAAAAGGGCTGCGCCACATTCATCAATCAAGAGGAGGCAGCCTCTGTATATGTACTGGCCCAGTCCCGCCTCCTGCTGCCACCTGTCCCGTCAATACAGGAGCTGAAAATAAGGGACACGAAATTTGGGGCCAAAATAAGGGACGTCCCTTAGAATAAGGGACATATGGCAACCCTAACTGACCAAGACATTCCAGCCACGGGTTGGCAGCCCTCTTTTTAGGGTCTGAGGCCAGGAAGCATGTTGGGGATAAACAGCCTTGTGTTCTTTTAATCCCCCCCGGCTTCCTCTTCCTGTGTGTGCTAAGAGAGAGAGAGAGAGAGAGAGAGGTCGTGTGTGTCTCCCTCTTCTCTCCCTGCCTTTGGGCTCCTCTTCCCCGTCCCCTTCCTGGGGAAGAGAAAGGGGGAGAGATAGATAGATAGATAGATAGATAGGTAGATAGATAAGAGCTCGGGGGCGATGGAGAGAGAGGGAGAAAGGCAGGGAGGTGAAGACCCCAGCAGCAGAGCAGAGCCAAGAGGAGGCGGCACTCGGGGTTGCTGCTGCTGCTGCTGCTGCTGCTTCCTCCCGCTTGGAGAGGCCGTGGAAGGTCCAATGGCGAGGCCGAGGCGGCTGTTTGCACACAAAAGCAACACTGTGTCGCCCCAAGAGGGGCTGTGTTTATCTGTGTTTGGGGATTTTCCATTTGTTTGTACTAGTCCTTTGTTTTCTCCTTTCACCATGCGATCTTGGGTCAGGTGACCTTTGGCCTCGTCATATGGTTCCTTAGGGTCAGCCACTTCAAAGGCTTACCTGGTGGTCCTGCCTCCAATCCCACCCCCCTTTCAGGAGTTATATGAGGGGCCCCTCGGCCCCGCTTCTCTCTCTTTCGCCAATTCCAACGGACAGATCAAGTCTAGGTAACATGCGGCTGCGTAGGCCACCGTTTGTTATCTGCTGGTTAACCTATGGCTTCAACTAGGACTCTTAGTATACAGGAAGACCAGTCTTCAACAAAGGCTAAGATTCTAGGACACGCTAAGGAACTCCGGATCCGCGTGTCGGAAGACAGCTGGGACACCTTGGACTCAGAACAAGAGGTACCATCGCATTGCATTCGTGCTTTGCGATAGATTCCCTTTCTTATAAGGACTCTTTTTGCAACCAACTCAAGCCTTTAAGCCAGGGGTGCCCACACTTTTTCAGCATGCGAGCTACTTAAACTAAAACCAAATCAGAAAGATCTACCAAGAGAGAACAGGGTGGAGCTGGGGAAGGGGGCGGGGCTTGGCTCCACCCCCTCCTCCCTCTGGCTTCAGCATTTCCACTGCTTCTCCTGGGTAGAAGAGGGTAATGCCAAGCCAGTGGTGGCATAGATAGCCACCACTGGCTTGGGATTATCCTCTCTACCCAGGAGAAGCAGTGGAAATGCTGAAGCCGGGCGGAGGGGGCGGGGCTTGGCGCGACATTGCTCCGCCCCCTCAGAAGCATCCCATCCAGCTGGGATCGACCTCCCTGGGTCCCAAGATCGACCAGTCGATCGCGATCGACTTTCTGAGCACCCCTGTATGTATAACATATTTAATAGAGAGGATACACAGGACCCTGAGGTTGATACACAGGATGAACCCACTGCGGATGACCTATTGACCAAGGAATGTAGATTGATTAATGTGGAACTCAATGCTGCCTCCCTGGCTGAATACATTAGGAGATCCATGATCCCTAGAGGAATGAGAATGAGGATTCCCCAGGGAATATATTTGTCAGATGAGAACTTTACGAAGAGCTGGGATGGGATTATCCAAAAATGTTCTTTAGACTTGATGACCTTGATAGTGAAACGAGCGACTCAGGAATGTGAGGGGTTAAGAACTGAGATTGCAGAACTGAAGGAGACCTTAAAAGATAAAATACAGCCTGTGGATCTAGAAAAAATTAAGAAAGATTGTGATGCCCTATATAATGATATTAAGAGACGCAAACTGTCCAAGTTGAAAAGGGATGAAAAAGATTACAAAGAGGGGAACATTTACAAATGGGCCCCAAGAACGTCAGGATTTGGCCATAGAAAAAGGAACAAAAGATAGTATTAAATCTGTCCAAATATGTACTTTCTGACAAAGAAGAGTCCCTCCTTAATAAAGGATTATCATTTGTTCACACGCCTAGATGTGATGATTTTGATATTAGGAGAGATCTCTCTACATTGTTCAGAACCATCAGACTCAAACATCATTTTGCTGGATCTACCTTTTCCACTGTCAGAAACAAATTTGCCCTTAAAAGTCGCTTTACACCCATAAATCCACCACATAACATTAGGACCTTTGAAGAAATGGTACTCAAGGAGACAAGTTTTATTGACCATACCCATGATAAAAATACTCCAATATGCCTTATGAGGATGTCAAACTACTCCGACAACTGGGAAACAATCCCAATATTGTCATAAAGGAGGCGGACAAAGGAGGTTCCATTGTAATTTTGGATACAGATACTTATGATTCGAATGTTATCGACAACTGAATAATCCCAAATATTACAAAAATTGACCATGGATCCCTCCCAACAATATCTACGCACCATTAACTTAACGATTGAGGAGGCCGTAGACCAAGGGGATATAGATAATATCACTGGACAATTTTTGTCCAAAGAACATTATAGAGTCCCAAAATTCTATTCTCCCTAAAATCCACAAAAATGTCCGCCCCCCCCCCCAGGAAGACCTATAGTCTCGGGTTGTGATGGAATTCTCCAACCCCTCTCCATATTCCTGGATGAGTACCTCCAACCAGCGGTCAAGGCGACTAGGGCCTACATACAGGACACCACAGACTTCATTAGGAAGGTGGAAAACTTCACACTGGCCCCTGGTGACACTTTGTTCACCGCGGATGTCTCGTCCCTTTATTCCAACATCCCCCTCCCCGAACTGAGGGATGTTGTTGAACTCACCTTGGATAACCGTGATGATGTTTGGGATCCACCCACTGGTTTTTTGTTGAGTCTCCTTGACATTATACTTGATTATAACTATTTTCAGTTCAAACAAGATTTTTCCTTCAGATCCATGGCATTTCCATGGGCACCACGGCAGCGCCATCCCTGGCCAATATTTTTATGAATAATTTGGAGATTGGATACATCTTTCCCAGAATCCCCACCACCTTCTCGAGAGCTGTGAAACTATATGTTAGGTTTATTGATGATGTCTTCCTGATCCTAAACGATTCCATTACTGCCACTGATTTTGAGCAGTGGCTCAATAGTTGGCATCCATGCATTGACTTTACATCGACCTATAGCCAGGAACAAGTGAATTTCCTGGATGTCACCGTATATAACAACAACAACCTTATTAAAATTAGGAATTATCAGAAACCGACAAACCAGAACACATATCTCCATTTCCATAGCTTCCACACTCCCAACTTAAAAAGGAATCTCCCGTACTCCCAATTTTTAAGACTTAGGAGGAATTCCTCCTCCCATTTCGACTTTAAGAAGGATGCAGACCGCATGACACAGGATTTCATCCATAGAGGTTACCCAATGCACATCATCAGGAGTGCCAGAAGGAAGGCCGAAACCACTGACAGACAAGGCCTCTTTGCACAGAACACCACCACTAAAACTAAACCGGATAGAATAATCTGGCCCCTAACTTTCTCTCCTCACAGTAACACCCTGAGATCCATTGTGAATAAATACTGGCCACTACTGGATAGCATTGAGGGTTTAGCCAATAAACCCATGATTGCATATAAAAGGACCAGGAATCTTAAAAGCTATCTGGTACACACTGAACAACGCCAACCCATGGTGAGGAGCACACTCTCTCCTGGAACAATGGCATGCGCCCATTGCTCTATCTGTGGAAATATCTGCTCAGATAAACAAATCTTCTGTCCCTCAAAAATAAATATTTCTGGGTTAAATCCTTTGGGACATGTTCCACCAAAATGATCGTGTATGCCATTCAGTGCAGCTGCAATCTAATTTATGTAGGCCAATCTAAAAGAGAGCTCAAAACCAGATTTATAGAACATCGCTCGAAAATTAATAACAAAAACAGGGACTCAGCCTTCTATTCACACTGCACCCAGATGAATCATACGGCTGCCTCTTTAAGAGTGAGGATCCTTGAGAAGGTCAGGCCTAGCCCTCAAAAGGAGATTAGTGAACAACTGATGAGATTAGAAAATTTGTGGATTCTACGCCTCAATTCTGAATGGCCAGCTGGCCTCAATGACCCAATCTGTATCAGCTCCATTTTGTTATAAATTAGTTGGTTTCCCTGTGTTAGTACCTTTGGGTCACCCCACTCTCCACTGAGCGGGGTTATGTGTATCTGCACACCTTACATGGTACGTATTATGCTTTGTATTTCATTACTGGCTGTATATTAGTGTTCTTTATATGCTTGTGGATATTGATTTCCTTTATTACTTATATTTGTAGTGACTACTGCTTGGGCCTAGCCTTAGAGCCTTGAGAAAGGAGCCCACACATGATGCCCCGAAACGGTCTAATGTGGCCGCGCAGGAATTAGCATTAAGCTGGCCGTCGGCTCTGCTACTCACCAAGCCCATGTGTAGAGAGGAGCCACACCGCCTCCTCCCACACATGAGTCTTGGGGAATTTTCCCTCTATGGGCATTCATGCCTTTGAATAGACTATCTACTGCATGTTTGTGAATCCTACCCACCCCACTTGAGATCCCACCATCCCCTTCCGTGTCTTGGTTCCCAGGATTCTTGCCTGCGAAGCCCTTGTTGACGCGCCTCGCCATCAACCTGGCAAAAGGGGAAGAGAGTTGGGAACTCTCGCGAGCAGACGCCAGGGAGCGCCTGGGATTTCCCATCGGGGATTCCCTCAAAACTACATCATTCGTCGTTGCCTCCCGCGCGCCCCGTACGTGCTGACGTCCACCAGCATTTCCTTACGTCCACGACGTCTTCTGCGGGCATACGTCATCCACAAACGCCGCCCGCCGTGCCGGACCGGCTCACGCCGCACCCCAGCAGCAACGCTTGCATCTGCCTTTTCCATCTATTACAGACGTCGCTCAGCACAGTCATCGCCATCGTGCAAGTACATTGGGGGGCTGCCTTGCTGCGCCTTGTTTGCCTATACTGTATCTGCTATATGTATGCCACTATTGTATGCTATATGAACCTTCTTAACTCACCAATAGAGTGCTATTTTCATAATTGTTGGGGTTGTGTTATTCCTTACTTGCATTGGTGTATACAGTCTATTACCATCTGGTAATCACACACTGTTGTTCTGCACCCCTGCTTTAAGCCATCAGTTTCCTTTCTCTGATTGTATCCAATAAACTTGTTTGGCCCCTTATCTGGAGTTTAGCATTCTTTTTAGAGGTCCAAGGTCCCTAGTCTATAGGGTAACCTTCATTCCGTTTCCCCAGGGTTAAAGTTTGCTTTGTCCTATTTTAAGAACCCCCTTAAGACCCTGGAAACGGAAGAAACACAGGCACAACCTCGGCCCCGTCTCCACACCTCCTGGGTCCTTTGCTAACTTTTGGAGCAGGGCCCGTTGAAGGATGGAAGGACTGCTCCTACGTCAAAGCCCTGGTTACCCGAGGTTCACCGGGAAAGGAAGGGGAAGGAGGCTGAGGGAATGGCGCACTGGACAGGAGGCGAGAACAGAGGGTGCGTCCTCGTCCCCCGCCCGCGCCTTTGCCTCCAAAACTCCTCCTCCTGACGACCCACTGGCCTGTGGGAAGAGCAGCAGAAGGAGCCTACCAGGAATGCCATTTGGCCGGCTGCGGTGGAGGGCAGGTCGGTGGGGGGTCGGCAGCCATTTTAGAGGGGCGGGGCCAGCCAAGGCGGCTTTGCGACCCCCTGAAAATGACCAAACGACCCCCGTGGGGGTCGCGACCCCCAGGTTGAGAACCACTGTTCTAGAAGCATTCTCTCCTGACGTTTCGACTGCCTCTATGGCAAGCATCCTCAGAGGTTGTGAGGTCTATACAGAACATTTTTTTTCATTGAGTGAGCCTGTTTTCTATTTCTCCCAAAGAGGTTTAACAAATTATAGTCTTCAAAACTCCCATTGATTCATGCAAGTCTTACTTTCCGCTCTCCTTTCACATAGTATCCTGTCAAGACCTTACTATTGCTTTCCCTCTGAAGCTGAGAGAGTGTGTCTTGGCCAAAGTCACCCCATGGGTTTCCATGGTCAAGTGGGGATTTGAATCAAAATAGTAATCCATACCTTAAATCGCTGCAACACACTGGCTTTAATTTGCAGATCTAATTCTCCTACGGTGAACAGATTTCATAATCCTGTGTCCTAGGGATGATATGTTTCAAGATAGCAATAAGGGTTAGTCAAAATATTTGGCATCCAAAAGCATAACATAGCAACATAATGCTTAGGAACTGGGTATTAAGTAAAGTGGACCCTTGCACACTGTCGTATAATCCAGAATATCAAGGCAGAAAATCCCACAATATCTGCTTTACACTTTGTTATCTGAGTCCAGGGGCGGTCCTACAAGATAGGCCAAGTAGGCGGCCGCCTAGGGCACCATCTGGGAAGGGGGCGCCATCCTGGCCGCATGGGGCGCCATCCTGGCCCTGCCGATGTTCCTCAGACAGTGCTGCAGCTGCCTGCTTTTTGACCCCGGCCTTGTGCGCTCCGACGCAGCTTCTGGGCACGCGCGGAGGTTTTCACGCAGGCGCAGTTGCTCTGGAGCTGAAGTTGAGCGCAGAAGCAACTGCACATGCGCGAAAACCTCCGCGCATGCCCAGTAGCTCCCTTGCGCAGAAGCCTGTAAGCAAAGCACTCCCTATCAGGCAGGCAGGGAGTACTTCCCCTCTCCCTTTGTCTCCGCCGCGCGCGCGCGTTTGCAGGAAAGGAGAAAAGAATCAGTGAAGGAAGTGTAAGTGAAGGAATGAATGAAGGGCTTTCCTCCTCCTCCTCCTCTGTGACCTCTTCTCTCCCGCCTTCCTTTCTTCGGCTCAATTTCTGTCTAGACCTGAGGGGCCTGAGGCTATGAGGAGTTGTGGGAGTTGGAGGCCAAAACACTTAGGAGGAGGGCGGGCCCAAGTTTGCCCAGGCCACGCTGCCTGTATTTGACCTCATTTGAACATTTTGGCTGTTTTCCTATTTACATTTACATTGGGATCCTAATTTGGGACTTATGGGAGACTCCTATGAATTATGAGATGGGTGGTAGGTAATATATTCTGATTTTGATGCATTTACATTGCATTTCTTGTTGATTATTATACAGTTCTGCTTAATATTGTCATACAATATAATACAAATACAATATAACAATAGAATAATGATATATTTTATATTACATGTAATATTACAAACAATATTGCAGTATAGTGGTATTGTACAAAATAGTAATATATAATATTTTATTTTACTTTATTTTGGGTTATTTGAGTTTTATAGGAGTAATGAAAATATTTAGTAGAGGATAATTTTATTTAAATAAATAATTTTATTTTATAATAATAATATAATATAATGTAACATTCTATTATAATGTCAATATATTATTATATAATTATATTGTAATGTAGTATAATATAATTATGATATAATATAGTATGAGTATGGTATAATATATTGTATATACATTGATACAATATAATACTACTAATGGTATTGCGATATTATAATTGTATATTTGTTTTACATGGGGGGCGGCAAAATAATGTTTTTTTTTGGGGGGGCACCAAAATAATGTTAAGCCTACCATTTAAAATTACCTTAGACCGCCCTGTCTGAGTCCACACTGCCATATATTCCAGTTCAAATCAGAAAACGTGGGGTTTTATTCAGCTGTGTGGAAGGGGCCCGTGTTACTATTAGCTGAAATTGCTCTCTGGGAACACTACCCTCAGAATACAGCATGTTATCCTCTCACACACAAACGCTTGCCTATCTGTATTTTTAATCTACCTCAGTGTTTCTCAACTTTACCAATGACACGACCCCTGAATGCAGTTCCTCATGTTGTGGCGACACCCAACCATAACATTATTTTCGTTGCTACTTCATAACTGTAATTTTCCTACTGTGATGAATTGTCATATAAATATCTGATATGCAGGATATATTTTCATTCATTGGACCAAATTTGGCACAAATACCCAATACGCCCAAATTTGAATACTTGTGGATTAAGAGGGTATTAATTTTGTCATTTGGGAGTTGTAGTTGCCGGGATTTATAGTTCACCTACAATCAAAGAGCATTCTGAACTCCAGCAATGGTGGAATTGAACTAAACTTGGCACAGAAAATTCCCATGACCAACAGAAAACACCAGAAGGGTTTGGTGGGCATTGACCTTGAGTTTTGGAGTTGTAGTTCACCTACATCCAGAGAGCACTGTGAAACAATGATGGATTTTGTACCAAACTTGGCATGAATACTCAATATGCCCAAATGTGAACACTGTTGGGGTTTGGGGAAAATAGATCTTGACACTTGGGAGTTGTAGTTGCTGGGATTTATAGTTCACCTACAATCAAAGAGCATTCTGAACCCCACCAACTATAGAATTGGGCCAAACTTCCCACACAGAATCCCAATGACCAACAGAATACATATACTGTGTTTTCTGATGGTCTTAGGTAACTGACACCCCCTCGCAACCCCACCCAGGGGTCCTGACCCCCAGGTTGAGAACCACCTATCTCCCTAAATGTGACGGCACGGTGAGTGCCACCTGCATGTAAGGTTTTGAGCTTGCAAAGGTTTGCTTTGTTTAAAATGTGTTTTGCAGCTTGCACAGTTTGCTAAAGGTTTGGTTGCATTGATTGGTCCTTAGCACCTGCCAATCATCATTGAC
>JARBWK010002659.1:0-14422 GCA_030556195.1 Anolis apletophallus | reverse complement strand
CCATGACTCCTGATGAGGCCAGGGTGGACCATTGTTGGTGATCAATCTGGCCGAGCCTGAAATGTTGTTTCAGGGAGTCCTTATATCTCTTTTTGGGGCACCTCTTGCGCTGACCCGTGGCAAGTTCACTATAGAGCGGTGGAGGCGGTGGTCCTCCATCCTAGAGACGTGTCCTGCCCAGCGCAGCTGTGTTCTCACAGCATGGCCTCAACGCTGGTGATCCCTGCTTGCTCAAGGACAGCAACATTTGTCACATAGTCGGTCCAGTGTATATTTAGGATTGTGCAAAGACAGCACTGATGAAAGCGTTCAAGGAGTCGTAGGTGTTGGTGATAGGTGACCCATGTTACAGACCCATAGAGGAGGATAGACAGTATGATAGCTCTGTACACACTGATTTTGGTACTTTGCCTCAGGTTCTTGTTGCTCCGGACTCTTTGTGAAGCCTTCCAAATGCACTATATGCCTTGATGATCTGTGATCTATCTCTTTGTCAATCTTGGTGTCTGAAGAGATGATGCTTCCCAGGTAGGTGAACTGCTGAACGGATTTAAGCACAGATGTGCCTATGCTGACGTGGGGATGATGGTGTTCTTCCTGTGGTATGGGCTGGTAGAGGACTTCCGTTTTCTTCAGGCTGACTTCCAGCACAAACAGGTCTGCGGCTGCTGCAAAGCAGGATGTCAGGCACTGCAGAGCTGCTTCTGAATAGGCAACAAGGCATCGTCAGCAAAAGCAGCTCACGGACTAGATAGTTTAGAGTCTTAGTGCGAGCCCTGAGACGGATTAAGTTGAACAAGCTACCATCAGTACAATAGCGTATATATATGCCGCCTTCTTCGAGGTCTGCCGTAGCCCTTTGGAGCATCATGCTGAAGATTGTAAATAGGGTTGATGCAAGAACCAGGGGGAATCTAAAAACAGCGTGGAAGTTCCACTGGAAGAAATAAGATTGATTACTAAGAATTTTAAGGCTTCTACTTCCCAAAAAAAGAAAAGGGAAATCAAAAGATTGATACAACATCTAAAAGTTCCACCCTGTATGCAGAGAAGAATAAAGAAGATAAAAAGGTTGGGGAGCAGCCCAACAGAAAGAGAAGTTGGATGGGAACAATACAACAAAGAAAGAAGATAAATTTAAAGAAATGCTGCCCTTACTTTTCCGGGATGATTACAAATTACAGTCCTCTGAAATGTGATGCCCTAGAGGTGGATGAAGAAGGTTTGGAATCCCCTAAAGAGAACAGTTAGGAAGGAGACCAAGGAAAAAGAAATAAACAGATCTAGCTACATTAAAAGACAATAAACAGACAATGGACATGGATACTCTACCAACTATTTGAAGGATTTTAAAAGTAAAGAGAAAGACAACAGATTGATTACCATTCAAGAATTATATGAAGACCTCGATGTTGATATAGTTAAAGAAGATGATTTGAAATAAAGAAGTGACAATTTCAGAGAATAAAAGGGACTGTACAAGATAAGCAAGAACAAAACCAGTGAATAAGGAAGATGGTAGTCAACAAGCTATCCCCTTATCTATCTTTTTTCACTACCCTTACCCAGTATTTACCTTCCAAAATCCCTGACCAAACCACTACCCCACCACCTTCAACTCTTACCCCCTTCCTATCCCTCATTCCTTCCTATATCCCTAAATCGTCCTACCCCAAAACCATTTTCTTTCTTTTATCTATATGTATCCAAAACTTTCAGTAAAAATCTTTAAAAAAAAAAAAAAAAGAAACCAGAACATTTAAAAGCAGCTGAAAAATTTTGAAGGCTGAGGGTTGATTGAGATTGTCCTTGCCAAATTCAGACAATAGAAACATTTGATTCCTTTACATGGCATTACTTGGCAGAAGTGGGAGAAATGTCCCAACCAAACTACAGAGCAGCCTCACAACTTCTTAACATGCAAGGTTCACCTGGGACCAGTTGTAATGATGTCGATTATTTGTGTGTAAATGTTGTATAACATATGTTAAATGTATGTTGTTTTGTGTAGTTCAAAGGAATATCCTATGAATTGTTGATGTGGGTGAGACAGAAGGGAGGCTTGGCAGAAGCTCTGAAGAGCTGTCGCCATAGCAACCAGGGCCAGAGCCTTTAGAATGTTCAAGGTATGAATTTTACAGTTGGTGAAGAGTGGTTGGAAGCCAACTGCCATGAGAGGGGAGGAGTTTGTTTTGAGTTAGTTGGTATTAAGGACTGTAAGAGAACAGTTCAGTCTTTAGTTGGTCTTCAGGACTGTAAGAGAACAGTTCAGTTTTATGGGTGTAGAGACCCTAGTTAAAGATGGAAGAGTCCAGAGGTCTATAGAGGGTTAGTGGGAACCCTATAGTATAACCCCAGTTGTGTTTTGTGTAACAGAATAAGTTTGTGCCTCTGAGGAAGTATAAAACCAATCAAGATTTGTACCCATTTGTGTCATAATAAAATATTTACATCTTAAAAGAAAAACACCTCTGTTAGTTCTTTTATTGGTGGTGGCCCTCAAGGTCAGTGGTCAGACAGACAAATGGTGGCAGTGTGGTCAAGTGGTTACTGAGAAATTTAAAGTCTCTGCAATTCAATGGTTAGTGTCTTTCCAGTTGTAATGATGTCGATTATTTGTGTGTAAATGTTGTATAACATATGTTAAATGTATGTTGTTTTGTGTAGTTCAAAGGAATATCCTATGAATTGTTGATGTGGGTGAGACAGAAGGGAGGCTTGGAGCAAGGAGTCTTTCCAGAGTGCTTAAAAGAGGCGGTGGTAGCTCCACTACTGAAGAAACCATCATTGGACCCTGCGGTTCCCTCCAACTACCGCCCAGTGTCGAATCTTTCGTACCTGGGCAAGGTGGTTGAGAGGGCAGTAGTGAGCAGCTGCAGTCCTTCTTAGATGATACAACATGGCTAGACCCCTTCCAGTCCGGCTTCCGTTCGGGGCATGGGACGGAGACGGTCCTGGTCTCCATCACAGACCAACTCCGCTGCCAGCTCGACCAAGGCGGGTCTGCGCTGCTCGTGTTATTGGATCTCACGGCAGCGTTTGACACGGTCGACCACAATCTTTTGATCCACCGCCTGGCCATGGCTGGAGTGAGGGGGACTGTCCTTAAATGGCTGACCTCCTTCCTCCGCCAGCGGTCACAGCGTGTGAGGAGGGGCGGGGTGATCTCTGAGGGTTCCCCACTGGTTTGTGGGGTCCCTCAGGGGCCATTCTCTCCCCTCTGTTATTTAACATCTACATGCAGCCGCTTGCACAGCTGGTGCGGAGTTATGGGCTGGCCTGCCACCAGTACGCTGATGACACCCAGCTCATTCTGAGGATGGAGGGCAGGCCGGAGTCCGTCCCCGATAATTTCCAACATTGCCTTGAAGCCGTCACTGGATGGCTGCGAGCCAGTAGGTTGAGGGTGAATCCGGCGAAGACGGAGATCTTGTGGCTGGGCCGCCCGGGCGGGGTAGGTGCCCGGCTTCCGACCCTGGACGGTGCGGCGCTGCACCCAGCGGCGTCAGTGAAGAGCCTGGGCGTCCATCTGGACTCCCAGCTGACCATGGAGGCCCAGGTCTCCATGGCCAGCAAGGCTGCGTTTTTCCATCTCCGCCAGGCGAGGAGGCTGGCCCCCTATCTCTCCCGGGACGACCTAGCCGCGGTGATCCAAGCCACGGTCATCTCGAGGCTAGATTACTGTAACGCGCTCTACGTTGGCCTGCCTATGTCGTCGATCCGGAAGCTCAAGCTGGTGCAGAACACTGCCGCCCGGCTCCTGTCTGGGGCTCCAGCAGGTTGCCGAATAACACCAATTTTGCAGGATCTGCACTGGCTACCTATTGAGCACCGGGTCGCCTTCAAAGTGTTGGTTCTTACCTTCAAGGCCATTCACGGCCTGGGGCCAGCGTATCTGAGGGACCGTCTCGCCCCATATTGCCCACTGAGATCGCTACGGTCCGAAGAGGCCAACTTATTGGTAATACCATCTGCAAAGCAGGCCCACCTAACATCCACCCGCCGGAGGGCGTTCTCTGTGATAATAATAATAATAATAATAATAACTTTATTTCTTGTGAGTCGCCCTCCACCATTTGGTGCTCCGGGCGACTTACATCATTTAAAAAACACAGGTACATCAATTAAAAACACAGGTACAGAGAACCATAAAGGGCCCAGCCTCCAGGTTATCTAGTCAATCCCCAAACGCCTGGCAGAAGAGCCAAGTTTTCAAGTCGGACAGGAATCTGGCTGGGGCCGATGTGGCCCTGAGAGCAGGCGGAAGTGTATTCCAGATCACAGGGGCCACCACAGAGAAGGCTCTCCGTCGGGTCTTTGTCAGCCGGGCCTCTCTCACCCCTGGGATAGCTATACGGTCACCATTTATTGCACGCGCTGGTCTTTCACTGCGTTGGTCTGTCAGCCGATCGCCCAGATAGGCTGGTCCGGTTCTTTGCCGTGCTTTGAAGGTTAGCGCCATGAGTTTATAGATCACTCTGAACTCTGTAGGCAGCCAATGAAGAACTTTTAGGATTGGTGAGATATGGTTCCTAGCCGATGCCCCGGAAATGAGTCTGGCCGCTGCATTCTGAACAAGTCTCAACCTCCGAGTCGTGGACAGCGGTAGACCCGCATACAGGGCATTACAATAGTCGAGTCGAGAGACCACGGTGGCATGTATCACAGTCTTCAACGCCTGATGGTAGGTAGGGGGCCAGCCGTCGGGCCCTGCGAAGATGAAAGAAGGCGCCCTTGGCTGCAGCCTGGATCTGGGCTTCCATCGTCAGTCTCTCGTCCAGAATCACTCCCAGGCTCTTCACCGCCGGAACCGAGGACAGGGGCTCGCCTTCAAAGAATGGTAGTGGTGAGTGAGGGTCGGGTCGGCCAGGCCAGAGGATCTCCGTTTTTGCCGGATTGATTTTTAGCCTGTGTGCTCTGAGCCAGCTTGTCACCGCCCTCAGCCCCTGACTAAAGCTTTCAGGCACCGATGACATCCCTGGGTCGAGCTTCAGCAACAGCTGTGTGTCGTCGGCGTATTGGTAGCAGCTGAAACCATGGCTCCTAGCGATACTGGCCAGGGGCTGGACATAGATGTTAAAGAGGGTGGGGGACAAGATGGCACCCTGAGGGACCCCGCACTCCAGCCCGCATTTCCTGGAGACCTGGCCCTGCCACTCGACCCGCTGCGAGCGGCCCAGGAACGATCCTAGCCAAGTCAGAGCCTTATCTTGGATCCCGAAGGCAACCAGGCGGCGGAGTAACAGATCATGGTCGACGGTGTCAAGGCCGCGGTTAGATCTAAGAGGACCAGGACTGCTGAGCCCCTCCGTCCAGCTGGCGGCGGATGTCGTCCGTAATCGCTACCAGGACGGATTCCACTCCGTGGCCCGCGCGAATCCCGACTGGGATGGGTCCAAGCCCCGGATCGGTTTAAAATCACGCAGCTGGCTTTCCACCGCCGCTCTAGTAGCTTACCCAGGAAGGGCAGATTGGCAACAGGGCGGTAGCTCGCCGGTTCGTCGGGGTCAAGGTTCGCCTTTTTCAGGAGAGGGCGAACTCTGGCCTCCTTCAGGGACTCAGGGAAAGTGCCTGTATCCAGGGAAAGGTTCACCAGGTCCCTCAGAGCATCTGATATGGTGTCAATGCAGGACTTGATTAAATGCGATGGACAGGGGTCCATGGGGCAGGTCGTCGCCCTTGCCACGGTCACCAGCCTTTTCACCTCTTCCGATGTTAGGGGCCTGAATTCGGTGAGGCAGTGTCCACTGGTCTGAGTTAGACACCGGATCTTCTCGTTCTCTTCCTCCAGAATGGGCGGTCACGCCGAAGTGCCGTGATTTTCCCAGTGAAATACTCTTGGAGGTCTTCTGCTGTTACCATAGAGTTTTTGGGGTCACTCTGTGGAGATGCTAGAAGGCTCCGGACTACTTTAAAGATCTGTGCTGTACGGGAACCAGCAGCTGTGATCTGAGCGGCATTGTAGGATTTCTTAGCCTCTTTGGTCTCGCGTTCATACAGCCTATGCAGTTCTCTATAGGCCGCTCTATTTGCCCCGCTGGGTTTCCGTCTCCAAACACTCTCCAGTTGTTTCCTCCGGCGTTTCATCTGCTTTAGATTCGTTGAACCACGGTGAGCGGGTTTTCCGGGGCGAAGGGGGCCTAGGTGCCACCTGGTCGATGGCCCTCGAGAGGACGCTGTTCCACCTGGCAACCAGATCTGCCAGCGATCCTCCAGGGACCTCCAAAGGTTCCAGAGCAGCCGTAAATGCACTCGGGTCATCAAACTCCTTTGGCGGACTAAGATGGTCTTTGGCTCCGACCTTTCTGTGAGAAGGGTGTCAATATCTGCCCTCACGGTCAGGTGGTCCGACCAAGGCACTGTTCTGGTTTCTCGGTGTTTTATGGCTAGACCGTGGCTAAAGATCAGGTCCAGCGCGTGGCCAGCTTGGTGTGTGGGGCCCGTTTCGGTCCTGGGGAGATCTAGAGCATCCATGTGTTGGAGGAACTCCCTCGCGCTAGATGTGAGTGGATCTGTGTCCGGGTGGATGTTAAAGTCACCCAGTACAATGAGCCGGGGGAATCTCAGAGCCCAGTCCGCAATCAGGTCCAGCAAGGTAGACGTGGCCTCCTTTGGGCCCCAGGGGCTCGGTAAACCACCAGAATCCCGTCTTTCTCCCATTCCTAGTGTCGCTCCCAGGCACTCCATGCCGGCCATCTCTGGTGTCTGGAGGACCGAGGTAGTAACAGTGTCTTTTACAACCAGGCCCACTCCCCGCCCGGCCGGTAGATCTTGGCTGGTGGAAGGCTCGAAAGCCTGGGGGCTATCTCCTGAAGAATGAAACAATCACCTTCCTGGGTCCAAGTCTCTGTGACGCATGTGACATCAGCGTCCTGCTCTGCGATGAAATCTCGCAGCGTGGTCAGCTTATTGCAAATTGACCTCGCATTGAGGAGCAGGAGTGAAGACCAGAGAGTGGTTGATGTTTGAAAACGGTCATGGCAGGTTATGGGTCGCAGCCAAGGTGAAGAGAGTCTGCGCCCCTGTTTGATGGTGGGTAGGCTGCTAGTCCTCCACCTCCCTGTCCACCAATCACTGGGATAGGGCACACGGGAGCCTGACGCTGACGCTGGAGACCGGGGCGCTGAGTTTGCGGCACGTCCCCCGAAAAGGGGACGTTGGAGGAGTCTGTTTTTGGTCGCAGTCCAGTGGGACCGTGCCGATGGTAGACTGGGGGCCGTATGGTGACTGTGCCGTGGGGGGACTGGTGGAAGCCCTGGCCTTTCTGGCCCAGAAAGTTCTGGTCCTGAAAGGGCCGGGTTTTCTGACCGGGAATTCCCTGAGGTTTTTTTTGTCCCTTGTGGGTGATGGTACTTCGTTTAATCCGCCTGACCGTCTCTTTTGTGAGCCGCTGGCCTTTTCTTTTGTGATGCCCCTCTCACGACGGGATCCGATGGTTCAGGTCCTCCCCAGGCTCTGGTGGGCACTCCGTCTGCTTGTTGCTGGGCTGATCGATGTGAGAGGGACAGGGGGCACAAGGAGCTGCCAGGTGGGCGCTGCCGTCATCTCGACGCTTGCCCTAGTGGCTGCTCTCTTCGCTGGCGCCTCAAGGCCTTCCCTGCCCTTCTCCTAGCTCGCCTATTCTCCCGCCTCCTGTTGGCGTCAGGCCCGCCCCTCAAGGTCGAGAGGGGTGGTAACAACGGGTTGGGCGGCTGTTGATTGATCTCTGCCGCCAGACGCGGGCGCCATCTGAAATGGCGTCCGCGGGAGCTCCGATGGGGAAAAACGGGTCGCGCTCGTCCTGGGCGGCTCCTCACGACCGGGCGAGGATCGCGGATAGATCCAGGGGGGATCCCCTTCATCGACGAGCTCCTCCTTCCCCTCTCCGCCTCAACGCCGTGGTCCTGCACTACCTGGCCCTGTCCGCCGTCCCTCCCCTCCAGCACGCCCGAGTCACAGTCGCCAAACGGGCATCCCCCGGTGGGCATCCCCCGGTGATAGCTCCTACGCTATGGAAGGCCCTCCCGGCCGAGGCCAGAGCCCTGAGGGACCTACTCCCTTTCAGACGGGCCTGCAAAACTTATTTGTTTGGGCAGGCCTTTGGGGAGTAGGCCTTGTATATGTTCACTGGGCTGATTCTTTGGCTACTGTTTTACTGTTTTAATTGTTTAATAGCTATTATATGTTTTAACTGTCATTTTATCGCTATGTGTTTTCTGTTGAACCTCTGGCGTTGTGCCATTGGCCTTTGTGAGCCGCCGCGAGCCCCCGGGAGTCGGCGGTGCAGAAATCCCAACAAATAAATAAATAAATAAATAGTGGGGGAGATAGTATACCCTGCCATAAGACAGAAGTTGCTGAGGTAACTTCGAGGCCCCCTTGCATTTAGGGTTAGCGGTTTGGATTCCGAAAGATTGTCCAATCTGGGGCCGGTCGACAAGGGGTTGTCACATTTTGGCGGCAGAGCGGTGGGATCGTATAAGAAAACTGATCCAGTGCGAAAGCAAGGCTACCAGAAGAATTTGTTTAATATCTCAGTTTAGTGACCAAAGTCGTATGGTAGTAGGAACTTTATTAATTTAGTTTAAAGTTCTGAGGTAAAAGTTCGGTAAAATGACCACCCGGAGACAAACGAGCGCTTTGGAAGAAACAGGGCAGCCTGAGGGTCTGCAGGAAGGAGAAGACTATGAAATTTCAGAATCAGAGTCAAGTAAAATGTCTGGAGAATGCCGGTTTAAGCTTGAGGTGATGAAACTAGAGATGCAAAGAGAAAGAGAAGAAAAGGAAAGAGAAGAAAAGAAAAGGAAAGAGAAGAGAAAGAAAAGGAGAGAGAGAGAGGCAAAGAGAAAGAGAAGAAAAGGAAAGAGAAGAGAAAGAAAAGGAGAGAGAGGCAAAGAGAAAGGGAAGAGAGAGAGGAACGTAGAGAAATGGCCAGGTTGGAGTTAGAGAGAGAGAAGTTGAATGCCTCTCAGCGTGCCAGGCCAGTTCAAGAGGTTCAGGCAGAAGTTTCTATAGACCAACTCCTGAGGAAATTCCCGAAGTATATAAAAGGGGATAGTGTGGAGAAATTTTTGGTTTCTTTTTGAAAGATGTTGTTATGATTTTGAAATTGAAGAGGAGAGATGGATGACATATTTACGTCCACAGATCTGTGGCCAGTTGCTGGAGATTTATAGCGATATGGCAGAACAGGACCACAAGGTTTACCAGAAGTTTAAACAACAGGTCCAACAGAAGCTTCAGTTGACGCCAGAACATTACAGAGTTAAGTTTAGGTCCTTGAAAAAGGAGAAAACCGAAAGTTTCTGTCAGCTAGCATCAAAGCAAAGCCAGTATTTTGATAGTTGGTTAAAAGGTGCTCAAATTACCAGTTTTCAGCAACTTAGGGATCTGATGATCCTGGAACAATTTTACCAAAATGTTCCCTCAGAGTATAAATGGTTGGTTCAGGAGAGGGATCCTGGGACACCCAGTCAAGCCGCTCTTATGGTGGATAAGATGGTGACATTGAGAGAGGGAGTTTGTAGGGCTGAAGGCTACAAACCAGTGGAGAAACCTTCTTTAGGAAACCATTCAAAGCTTTGCCACAGTATCAAGAGGCTAAAAATGCTGCAGGAGAGTACGCTCGTTACAGAAGGCCTGAGGAGAAAAATTACCTCAGAGATGGCTCCCTCAGTAGTGGAAATCGTCAAGCTTTGATATGGTTAAGAGAATGTGCTTTTCATGCAGGTTCGACATGTAAAAGCACAATGTTATCTACATAGTAAGGAAAATCTTCCTTATGTATAACTCCAATATTAGAAAAGAGTTCTGAGAGAAGAGGCTTGAGTCTAATATAGGAAAGAGTTCTTCGGAACCAATGCAAGTACATAATTCCTCAGAAAACAATGCCTTTTTGTTATGTTGGACACAGATAGAGATGATTACTTTGAACCACTCAAGTAGATCAAAACGAAATATTAGGATGGAGGGACACCGGATCGGAGGTTTGTGTGATTAAGCCCTGAACATGTGCCAGAGGCATTCCGAAACCTGTGTCTCAGCTTAGACTAAAAGGAGTAGGGGGCAGCGTTGTCCGACGTTGTGTCTTTGCCAATTCAATATAAAAATTGGAAAGGATTTTGGGATTTTGCAATATATGATGACATTCCCTTGATTGTTTGTTGGGAATGATCTTGTAAGGAAGATCAAGTATTTAACAAGAGATGATCAGTTAACCGAAGATCCAGTTAAACAGCAAGATGTTTTTGTTTACCAGTTGATATTATCACTGAAGAAAATCCTGAGACAAGTTCAAATATAATAGAGTTAGTTAAAACAGGAGCAGGGAAGGGGATATTGTTAATGAGCAAAAGGCAGATGAAACACTGAGATCTTTTGTTTACTGCGGCTCAGGATGAGACGAAAGTCTTGTCAAAAGAAAATCCTTGAGATTTGTAGTTAAGGGACGAAAGTGTTGTATAGAGAGACCATGTGTAAAGTCTCCAGGAGAAACTAGTTCCTGTACACAAATAGTTGTGCCCCAAGCTTATAGGGAACAACTTATGAATTTGTCACACGCAAGCAAACAAGGTGGCCATCTCGGAATTCGGGCGCACCACAGCGCATCACCAGAAATTTCTTTTGGCCCAATATGTATCAGCACATTAAAGAGTTTTGTCAATCGTGGCCGATACATGTCAGCGTGTGAACAGGGAAAGACAAAGACAAAGGTTCCCTAGTTCCTATGCCACTAATTGGAGAACCATTTTATCGCGTGGGGATCGATATTGTGAGACCCTACCAAAGGCAAGTCGTAGAGGACGCTGATATATCCCTGCTACTTTGATGGACTATGCCACAAGATACCCAGAAGCAGTGGCGTTGACTAATATTGATACAACCACAGTGGCAAACGCCTTGTTGTCTATATGGGGGAAGAACAGGATATCCCCAAAGAACTGGTTTCAGATTTGGGAACCCAGTTTACGTCAAGACTGATGGAAAGACTGTTGGAGATGTGTGGAGTTAAACATCTGACATCATCCGCTTACCATCCACAAACTAATGGTCTTGTGGAAAACCTAAATAAGACCTTAGTAAGAATGGGATCAAGGCGTACACTCAACAACATCCAGCCGATTGGGATGAGAAACTACAGCACAACTCTGTTTGCATGCAGAGAGACTCACAAGGCAGTACAGGATACAGCCCTTTCGAGTTACTCTTTGGAAGGAAGACGAGAGGTCCGCTTGATCTAGTGAGAGAGCACTGGAGACTTCTGGTTGCAGAGCCAGTTCCAGTGAGTCGGTATCTACAGAGTTTACGGGAGACGATGGAGATGGCTATAGTTATCGCTCAAGACAACCTTGCAGCAGCAAAGCAGTTAAAGAAGAACTGGTATGAACAATCAGCCCGGGAGAGATCCTTCGGCGTTGGTGATAAGTACTATATTTGATCCCGGAAAGAGTCAACAAACTCAATTGAAATGGACAGGGCCATGGACAGTTGTTAAAGCGTTCAGCAGAGTTAACTACTTGATACAAGAATTACAATGAGGACTGGAAAAACTGGTGCATGTTAACTTTGCTTAAACCTTATGTTAAAAGATCAGTAGATGTATGTATAGTAGTTAATGAAGGAGTAAATGGATCATTTCATTTACTCCTTCAGGGAATAGGAAGGCTGACAAGAGTATGAGTCAGGTAAAACTTGATGAAGGTTGACTTGCAAACAAAAGCAGGGTAACAGAGAACTGCTACATAAGTATACAAATTTGTTTTCGGATTTACCAGGAAGGGTAGAGGAGTGCAACATCAAAATTATGACAGGAGACGCTACCCATTGCGTCTACTCCTCTATCGAGTCACAGGGAAACTCGTAGAGAGTGTGTTGAAAGAGAAGTTCAGGAAATGCTGGGATGGGATTATAGAACTATCCAGTAGTCCGTGGGCATCACCCGTCGTGTTAGTTCAAAAACCAGACAACACAACAAGGTTGTGTGTTGATTATAGCCGGATAAACGAGGTGACGCAACCCGATACAGACCCTATGCCAAGGTTAGACGACCGGTTAGAAACAATGGGGAGAGCCAATTACCTCAGGAGCCTCGATCCCACCAAGGGTTGTTGGCAGATACCAATGGATCCCAAAGACCGGGCGAAAACGGCCTTTAGAACCCATAAAGGGTTACATCAGTTCAGTGTCTTACCATTTGGGACTTAAAAACATCCCAGCCACTTTCCAACGATTGGTAGATAAAATACTCAGGGGTATGAGTAACTTATGTGTAGCAAACATGGACGACATAGGTGTAATAATAAATTCCTGGGAAGAAAACCTACAACATTTAGACCAGGTGCTGTTTCGACTGAAAGAAGCAGGGTTAACAGTGAGCACTCCAAGTAAGTGTTGTTGGAATCGAATGTCCAAGTACCTAGACACATGGCGTGGGAAGTGGCATGATTGGTCCAGAACCTACTAAGGTGGATAGCTTATACACAAGTGGCCGATACTCCAAACAAAAAACAGGTTAGGTCCTTTTGGGATTAGCCAGTTATTATCAAGGTTTATCCCAAATTTTAGCGAATTGGCGACTCCATTGACAGGCTTAACCAAGAAGGCATGTCCAAATGTTATAGTGTGGACACCACAATGCCAGGAGTCACGGACAAGTTAAAACAGACGATAACATCACAGTCAGTGTTGAGAGCTGAGTTTGATCGTCCATTTACCTTAACTTACTGCGACGCATCAGAAACAGGTCTGGGAGCGGTTTTAAGTCAAGCGGACAAGGATGGGGAAAAGCATCCTGTAATGTTTTTTGGCAAAGCTGTTGATTTGAGAGAAAGTAGTCTTTCTACCATCGAGAAAGAATGCTCTGCCATAGTGTGGTCGATTCAAAACTGAGGCCATATCTGTGGGGCAGAAAGTTTATTTTACCGGATCATGCACCATTAAATGGCTGAGTAATGTTAAGGGTACTAATAACAAACTCTTAAGATGGAGTTTGCTCTTGCAAGACTACAATTTTGAGGTAGTGCATGTGAAAGGCAAATCAAATGTGGTAGCTGACTCTTTATCGAGTTACTTGAATTCAGGTTACAGATGGATATGGTTTGTATATAGTTGTGTAAGTATGAATGTAGATGTGAAATGTATAAATTTATATATAATGTCTTGCACGGCATTATTTTTAATTCACTCTGGACAGAGAGAATTAAAAATAATTTCGGGGAAAGGAAGGAAGGTATGTACGATGCTCCATTATTTGTGTGTAAATGTTGTATAACATATGTTAAATGTATGTTGTTTTGTGTAGTTCAAAGGAATATCCTATGAATTGTGATGTGGGTGAGACAGAAAGGAGGCTTGGCAGAAGCTCTGAAGAAGCTGTCGCTATAGCAACCAGGGCCAGAGCCTTTAGAATGTTCAAGGTATGAATTTTACAGTTGGTGAAGAGCGGTTGGAAGCCAACTGCCATGAGAGGGAGGAGGAGTTGTTTTGAGTTAGTTGGTATTATGACTGTAGAGAACAGTTCAGTCTTTAGTTGGTCTTAAGGACTGTAAGAGAACAGTTCAGTTTTATGGGTGTAGAGACCCTAGTTAAAGATGGAAGAGTCAGAGGTCTATAGAGGGTTAGTGGGAACCCTATAGTATAACCCCAGTTGTGTTTTTGTGTAACAGAATAAGTTTGTGCCTCTGAGGAAGTATAAAACCAATCAAGATTTGTACCCATTTGTGTCATAATACATTATTTACATCTTAAAAGAAAAACACCTCTGTTAGTTCTTTTTATTGGTGGTGGCCCTCAAGGTCAGTGGTCAGACAGACAAATGGTGGCAGTGTGGTCAAGTGGTTACTGAGAAATTTAAAGTCTCTGCAATTCAATGGTTAGTGGGGAGATAGTCTACCCTTGCCATAAGACAGAAGGCTGAGGTAACTTTGAGGCCCCCTTGCATTTAGGGTTAGCGGTTTGGATTCCGAAAGATTGTCCAATCTGGGGCCGGTCGACAAGGGGTTGTCACACCAGTAGAGTGAGAGGAACTATCTTATGTCCCTTTGGACATTAATGTATCATTTCATGATGGTAAGGCATCTAGACTTCTGAGTATTTCGTTAGATTGACCTTCCCTTCACCCTGAGCCTTATTGTTATTATCTGCAAAGCCATATTCTCTACACATCATACTGTGCCAGTTCTTAAGCTATTTTACAATGGACCAGGAAGGTTTTTCTCCAAAATGAGCTATATATATATATATACACTCCCTTAGCACAACTGTTTCTTCTCTGGAAACTCTCCACAGATTGTCAATCAATGTCTTGTAGGTCAGCAATGATCCACAAACTACCACTTTGAGTAGCAGTATACAGCTATATTCATTATTTCTCCCTTTTTGTGCTTGTTATCAAAAACAAGCTGGCGAGTTATCCCTAAAGGCTATCTTCGGTGAAGAAGAAAAA
>JARBWK010002658.1:0-14425 GCA_030556195.1 Anolis apletophallus | reverse complement strand
TGATTCAGAAAATGGCATTGGATAGACCACATCAGCTCTAGTTCCTGATACAGAACATATGCCATCCAGTAGTCGCCATCTGCTCACCCATATAGAAACATATTTAGTAATCTAGAACTGATTTGGCAGGAGGAATCTTTCATGGTAGTCATCCTCTCCCCTCTTAGAGCATTCCGTTGCCTCGGCTCTATAAGAGGGTTTTTGTGATGACTATCAGCTGAGCGTCCTAGATCTCCTTTGGGAGTGAGGATCAATGGTGGCCATCCAGGAGGAAGTCCGCGCGGCCCCGCACCTCAAGCCGGAATGGGAAGAGGTGTTACCATGCTTGAGGTCCTCATGGAAGGGAAGCGGTTTCCCAGGAATTCGGGGCCCGTTTGAAGAAGGAGCCATTGCGGGTTGAGTTTGAAGGAGAAGCCTGCAAAGTAGCCTTCTTTGCCGCTGCGGTGCAGGACCATATGGAGGATTATGGTCATCTCTATCCGAGCGACAGCAGCAGTACGGGCCATCGGTGCAGTGTTCAAGGGAAGGGCAGCTGAGTGGTACGTTCAATGCCACGATCGTCGAGACCCGTGTTTGCAGTCTGTGGAGCCTTCCTACAGGCGTCTGGCCGGTTTAGAGATCAATTGGAGCGGATTAAGGCGAAGGAGGCGCCGTTGTTTGAATCAGGGATCCCGGTCGGTCACTGAGTATGCGGAGGGAGTTCATGGGGTTAGCTGGAAAAGTTGCGGAGTGGTCTCCAGCTACCCTATTGGAATTATTTAAAGACGGCCTGCGTGGGGAGATCCTGGAGTGGTGTCTACATCGGGATGATCCTGGAACGTTGATGGCTGGATCCAGTTGGCTGGCAGTGTTGAAGGAATTCTTGCCCAGGTGCAGCGGCGTCGTTTTCAACCCATGAGGTCCAGAGGGTGCGGTCGTGGTGTTGCGGAGGGACGATTCCGTGGAGGAGAAGCTCGTCGTGCCAATGACAACCGATCCAGTCCAGTGAAAAGGCCATCGAAGGGACGAGGCCTTTGCTTTATTTGTTCACAACCCGGTCATTTTGCGTCCCAGTGCCGACAAAGGCAGGCACTGGAGCCGGTAAAGGTGGCCTCCGCGAAAGCTGCTTTTGTGGACAATGATGGGGGGGAAAGTGTTGGGGTGTGCTCCAATATTCATTGTACATTGGGTTTGATTAAAGGAGATGGGATTGTGGAAAAAAAAGCTTTAGTAGATTGTGGGTGTTCAGAGAATATTATGTCCCCGAAATTGATTGGGGATTTGGGTGGGAGTACAAAGCCCTTGGAAACACCTGTAACATTTACGCAATTAGATGGATCCTCTATTGAGGGGGGGCCCTTTCACTGTGGGGACTAAGGATTTAAAGGGTCGGGTGGGACCCTGGGAGGGGGACATTGATTTTGTAGTGGCCCCCATTAAAGGTCATGAGGTGGTATTGGGGTTACCGTGGATTGAGCAAGTTAATCCCAAGATCGATTGGAAGACGGGGGGGTACAATGTTCTCCTAATGCGAAGGAGGGGTTAGGAATGATGTACAAGGGGTGCCAGCTGAATACTGGGATTATGTTGATGTGTTTAACCCAATTTTAGCTCAGGTCTTCCCCCTCCCCGTAACGTACAGTGTAGTATAGAAGTTAAGGAAGGGGCTGTTCTACCCAAGCCTAAGATATATGCTATGACGGTGAAAGAGAAGGAAGCATTAAGGGAGCAGATCGATGGTTATTTGAGAAGAGGGTTTATTTGGAGGTCCGAGTCTCCCATTGCAGCGCCAGTGTTGTTTCGTGAGAAAAAGGATGGTAGTTTGCGGATGTGTATTGATTATAGAGGTTTGAATGCTGTGTACTACCAACTGTTACCCTCTGCCATTAATCAAAGATTTGTTGGGGCAGTTAGGAGGTGGAAAGTTTTTACAAAGCTGGATTTGATTGACGCGTTTCACATGGTGCGAGTGAAGAGGAGTGATCAGTGGAAGACTGCTTTTTCTTGCCCCCTCGGGCTTTACGAATGGGCCGTAATGCCATTCGGTTTGGCCGGGAGCCCCGGTATTTTCATGCAGTTGATCAATGAGGTGTTGCACCCCTTTTGTATAAGGGGTGTTTGTTTATTTAGATGATATCGTAATTGTGACGCGTACCAGAGAGGCGCATGTTTGTTTGGTAAGGGAGGTATTAGAGAGGCTGCGACAGGCGAGTCTGTATGTAAAATTGAGTAAGTGTGAGTTTGGTAAGAATCAGATTGATTTTTTGGGATATAGAATTAGCGAGAGTGGGGTTGCGATGGATCCGGCCAAGGTGGATGATGTGTTGAGCTGGGAGGCTCCGCAGACCCGTAGGCAGTTGCAAGCTTTTCTGGGACTGGCTAATTTTTATCGCACCTTTATAAGGGATTTTCAGAGATAACTCTTCCGCTTACCGAGTTACTGAAGACTAGGGGTAAGGGCGAGTCCAGGAAGATTAAGTCTCCAGGAGCTAGGTTGAGTGGACAAAAGAATGCCAAGAGGCTTTTGTGAGGTTGAAAGAAGCATTCTGAGCGGGCCATTGTTAATGCATCCAGATGTGGATAAGCCGTTTGTGGTGCAATGTGACGCTTCTGCTTGGGCGTATGGTGGAGTGTTAATGCAGGAGGACGAGCAGGGTAGGATGAAGCCGTGTGCGTATTTTTCGAAAAAGTTTGGAGAGCATGAGAAAAGGTGGCCAGTGTTGGAGAAGGAGGCGTTTGCTGTGCGCAACGCTTTGCAGACATGGAGGCAATTTTTAGAGGGTGCTGCTTTCCCTTTGTTGTGATGACTGACCATCAGAACCTTCAATATTTGCGAAATCCCCAGAAGTTGTCTCCCAAGTTGGTGAGATGGGCGCAGTTTTTTTGGCCGGTTTAATTTCAGGCTCCAGCATATTAAAGGCAAAGAGAATGTGGTGGCTGATGCATTGTCTCGGTATCCGAGTGTGGGTGAGAATGAAATGCATAAGGCGGAGGAGGTGTTTGCCAGAGAACATTGGGGTCTGGCCGTGCAGACGAGGGCGCAGGCTGCGAATGAGATTAAGAAGGAAGAGGGAATGGTGGATGAATGGAGTTTAGAATTGCAGAAGGGTTATGTAGGTGATATATGGTTGCAGAGCCATGAGAAGGAGTGCAAGTTGTTGAATGGTTTGTGGATCATGGGAGATAAAGTGTATGTCCCTCAGAGTATGAGAGCAAAGGTGCTGAGGTTGAACCACGATCATAGGTCTGCTGGACATTGGGGGGTCACGAAGACTCTACTGGCCTTGAAAAAGCGGTATTGGTGGCCAGCCATGAGGGCTGAGGTGAAAAGATATATGGAATGTTGTGAGGTGTGTGCCAGGAATAAAGTTCCCTCTGCGAAGCCGCAGGGGTTGATTCAGGTGGTAGTTACTCCTGTGAGGCCGTGGACGCATGTCAGCACTGATTTTGTGGGGGAGTTGCCTTCGAGTCGAGGTTATAAGTACATTTGGACGGTACTGGATATGTTTTCGAAGCAGGCCCATTTTGTGCCATTGAAGGGGTTGCCTTCTGCAGAACGTTTGGCAGAGTTGTATGTGCAGCATGTATACCGGTTGCATGGATGCCCGGAACAGGTTTTGAGTGATCGTGGAGTGCAGTTTACGGCTCAGTTTTGGGAGCGGTTTTTGGAGGTGTTGGGAGCTCAGAGGCGTCTTACGACTTCTTATCATCCTTGTTGTAATGGTGGCGTAGAAAGAACGCAAAAGTCGTTAGGGGCTTATCTACGCATTTTTAGTAATAAAGAGCAAACCAATTGGTCTGATCTGTTGCCCTATGCTGAAGTAGCATACAATAGCTCGGTGCATTCATCTACTGGAAAGTCTCCTTTTGAGATAGTCTATGGTCAGGAGGTGGCTCCTTTGCCCCAGCTGTTGGAGTTGGGAGGGGAGGAGAAAGTGGAGTGGAAGATACGAGCCCGGGAGGAGTGGAAGGAAGTAGCGGACGCTTTAGGGAAAGCACAGCGTTCGTATAAGATGTTTGGTGACCGGAAAAGGCGAGAAGGGGAGGAGTATAATGAAGGGGATTTAGTGTGGCTGTCCACACAGAATTTGAAATTGGGCTATCCATCTAAGAAATTGGGTCCGAAGTATATTGGGCCTTTTAGAATTGAGAAAGCTGTGAATAAGGTCTCTTATACCCTTCTGTTGCCTAAGAGTTTAGGGAAGGTTCATCCCACGTTTCATTGTGGTCTTCTAAAGAAGTATGTGGGCCCCTTTCATCCTCCGGATTGAATGATGTTTTGTTTTACAGGGGGAGGACGTGGTGGAGGAGGCCGTTATGTCAGGACTGGGAGACTTGAGCTTGAGTGAAGGTCAAGCTCCCAGCCTGGCATGAGATTGCATCAACCTTTGCCCTAGTTCTTGGGTGACCTTGGGCTCCAGTTATATAAGACTGTGCTGAGTCATGTGGAAGTGAGGTAACTTCCACATGTGTGCAAGGCTGCAGGGGGGAAGTGATGTAACTCCTCCGAGCCTGGACATTGGACAATTGGACTCTTACTGCTGACTCATGGGGCCATGAGGTCACATCCCTTTGGACTATGGGATATGCTGAATCACCGGATATGGTGCAACCCTACCTGGACATTGCATGGGCGATGGGAGGGGGGGTTGGGGTATATAAGTGGTGTTTTGGTGGCGGGCAGGTGCTTTTGCTTCACATGTGTCGTACCTGCAATAAAATCGTGTTGGACCGTGCTTTCAATCTACGCGTGATCCTTACCGAGTGTTGGAGAGTCGTTACACCTATTCTTGATTCACATGTTCTCCCACAGTTAGGACATCGGTTTCCATGTGGAAGGCGGTCCTGGGCAGGGTTGACTTGACGTGCCTTCCACTTCGCACATTTCTCTCATGCCTCTTTGAATTCTGCAGCACTGCTGGTCACAGCTGACCTCCAGTTAGAGCACTCAAGGGCCAGGGCTTCCCAGTTCTTGGTGTCTATGCCACAGTTTTTAAAATTGGTTTTAAGCCCATATTTAAATCTCTTTTCCCATCTACCAATGTTATGTTTCCCATTCTTGAGTTGGGAGTATAGTAACTGCTTTGGGAGACAGTGGTCAAAGAGGACAACATGACTAGTCCAGTGGAGTTGATGGTGTAAGAGCACCGTCCTCAATTCTGGTGGTCTTTGCTTCTTCCAGCACTCTGACATTTGTCCGCCTGTCTTCCCAAGAGATTTGCAGGATTTTCTGGAGGAAACTCTGATAGAATCATTCCAGGAGTTGAGTTTGATCTCTGTAGAGAGGCGTATAGCAGGGTTGGGAGGAAAATAGCATTATAAACCTGTATAATGTTGTACTGTAAATATGTAATCAAACTGAAACACATATAGCTAAACCAATAGCTAATTCTTTCCCTCTTTAACAATTTCTTCTTCTTCGCTCTTTTTTTATTGTTTCCTCTATAAATTGTCATGAGCATGAAAAGGTATGGATGGATGGAAAGATGGATGGATGGATGGTTATGAACCTATGGCATATGTAAAACCTCTCCCACATCATCTACTTTTATCCTGGATTAAAAGGAAAGGCAAAAGAAAATTAGGATTCCCTGGGCTTTCCTCTTTGTTCCTCCAAACAAAAAGGAGGAATCTCAAAGCAAGAGTGCTATCTTGAAAACTGTGCTTGGTTAATCCAAAAAAATGGTTCAAAACTCGTTTCAGATGTAGGGGGCGATGGTGGTTCGATTCTAAAGTCACTTCCGAATTTTTCCAAAAGAAAAGGTCGAAACTTTTCTAAACTTCCTAAACTTCTGAATCGATTCATTAATGCGGACGCGCATGCACAATAGGGAAAAAAACAGCCCTGGCACTGGGAAAACTTCAGGGGATTCTCCCTCCCTCATTTTCTGTCCAATCCTGATGAAACTTGCTACAGTGGTAGAACACATGGACCACTGTTAGATCACCAAATTTCATAACCTTTAACTTATCCATATAATTTTTTTTGCCAATTTTCAAGGTTTTTATTAAAAATATTTTTTAATAATGAAGAAAATCTGTTCCTTGTTTTTAAGTGTTATTTCCTGTTTCTTTGGGTGGTCTTTACTTTGAAAGTAGTTGTTCTACACCAGAAACCTTGTTTGTGTGGCACAAACTGTGTTAAATTGGTGGAGAGCAGAAATCATAGTAGAGACCCATCAAGGGACATCTAGACTGACCCCCTTACTCTGGGCAGAAGGGCACCATCCAAACTCTCCTGACATCCATTTGCTTCTTCTACTGAGTTGGAGGGGACTCTCAAGACACATCCATCCGTTTATTCTTATTTGCAGATGAAATCATTTTATTTTATCTTACTTACTGACTTAAAGGGCTGGCTGGCTGTGGTTTTGCAAAAGTTGCTAATTGCTTTGCTGCTTTTTTAGACCACTTTGTAGATTCAATCAGTTCATTACAGACAGCTATTTTTGGGTCCTTCGGTCATCATTTGGCCAATGAGCAGGCGTGCATTGTGGAAAATGTAGTTTAACAGCAGGGCCTTTTGCAATCTGTAACATTGGGGGACTGGCCTTCTGGCAGCGGCGGCCAAAAGAATGAGATTTTTAACGTTCCCTTGCCTTTACCAAAGTTGCTTAATGGTTATGAAAATTAAAATAACATTGGGAGACATCCAAACATTACAGAATATCTCCCCAAAAATTGGTAAGTGGTTCAAATTTGGAATCCCGCCTCCCACCTTTCCTGCATGGTTCAAAACTCACTTCGAATGTGAAATTCGTATGTTCATATCGATTTTTCATGTATTTTCAATTTCTTTCCTCATGCCTAGTATGCAAATGTTTCATTCATTTGTTAGACTTGATGGCTTTTTAATTGTTTGAATGGAATACTCTGTTGAACTGTGGTTGGTGCTTAATGTATCATGCTTAATGACTTGACTAAGTGGTTGTTCCTTTGATATTACCAAAGTCCACCTCTCATTAAATGACAAGGAATCGTCCTAGATTTGGCACTGAAATCTCTGGGCCGGGGATAGTCTTGACCTGGCAACGTGAATGAAATACCAGCTAGGCACATCTGAGTCTCATAATGTCTAAGGATAAATTAACCTGCTGTCTCTGCCCTTGCCACACACAAACCCAGAGAAGAGAAACTCAGTAATTAAAAAGCTGTGCAAATACTCTCCTCATAGCAAGTCAAGCGCAACTCAACGTTCGGTTTCACAAGAGCCCCACCTTGCATGATTCATTGAAAATTAAGGTCTTCCAACGCATCTTATATTCTATGCCTCCCAGGTAAGAAAAGGAGCTGACAATATGTTATGCTAATTTGATTTCACCCAACTAGTAAACCCACATAAAGTCTCACACCCATGTTCCTATGTCTGAAAAATACCACAAGTTCCTTGAGAGTTTTCTTGTATATATCTGAGGTGGGAGCTCAAAATCACTTAAATTGGAAATTATAAAGAATCCCCGTACTTAAGTATTGTCTTACAAAGTTTGGATGCTATTGAACTGATACCAAGTATAGCTTCGCAGATATTTTATATTGACTACTTTGAATGCTTAATTAAGTAATGTCACTTGGCCTGATCCTTATCCAACCCATCTTGAAAGCCAGCAGCCAGATTAGGTAAAGGAGGTTCTCTGAGTTTTCAATTGTACCACAAGGAGGATAATGTTTCTAGACCTCTTCCAACAGTGAGCCAGACTATGATAATAAGTTGCAACAGAGGTTATGCTTCTGATCCTCTCAGTATTTTATTTATTTACTTTATTTATATTCTGCTCTTCTCACCCCAAAGGGGACTCAGAGCGGATTACAGTACACATACTTGCAGACAATCCCTGCAGTTCAACATATATAGACAATGACATATTTAGACATATATAGACATATTTAGACATATATAGACAAACAGAGGCAAACTTATGGCCACCAGGGGGAGCTGACGCACTCCTCATCTCTCTCAGTGTTTTCCAGCGTCCCTTTGTTGTTTCTTCCGCATTCCTCAGTGATTCCTGGAGTTCTTTATGGTCTCATAAATCAGTCAAAATTTGCCTCCCCACTTAATGTGGTACCTTTATCTCATACTTGACAAATGAACTGTCTTTTGGGCTGCAAAGGTCGACAGCAGGCTACACTTAAAGGTCGAGCACCCACCTCGACCCGGGCAGGCCTCGAACTCATGACCTACTGGTTAGAGCGATCTTATGCAGCTGACACTTAGCCATCTGCGCCACTTCCCGGTGCTGAGCGATGATCTGGAAACTTCACCCTTCTTCCATCAATGCGGAAATCAAAAGCTGAATGGACCTGTCTGACTGCTGACTCTTAAAGTGGACTGGGGAGCCATTTTCATTGTCTTACATGAAGACTATGTAGTCTTACTGAATAGAGAGCAGTTATGGAGATGTCACTTCAGTTTACAAATCCATAACTGCAGTAATACTGAATACCAGTCACAGTCTTTATGTTTATATAAAACTTTATATAAAACTTTATTTATATATTGCTCTATCTCCCGAAGAGGACCCAGGGAGGTTTCCAACATTATGTGTTCTGCATACATGCAGCATTATTGTGCATGAGTTCAGAATGCCATGAGACAACTCATGAGTTGTCAATCCAAGACCTAGAAGCAGACCAAGTTTGACTTACTGACTGTTAATAATTTAAACAACACATTATCCTTGACCGAAAACTCCCTGATTTTGTTGGGATCTAAATAAAGTCAACTCTTGGTATCCACTGGTGTTTGGTCCCAGGACCCCGGGTGGATGCCATCATCTACAGATGCTTTCCTCATTATATAAAATAATTTAGTAAAATGGTATCTCTTTTATAAGATGGCAAAATCAAGATCAGCTTTTTAAAATGTCCAAGCTGTGAGTGGTTTTGCAATCTGAGAATGCAAAATCTGTGGATATAGAGACTCTATAGCAGGCCTGGGCAAACTTTGGCCCTCCAGGTGTTTTGGACTACAACTCCCACAATTCCTAACAGCCTATCGGCTGGAGGGCCAAAGTTTGCCCAGGCCTGCTCTATAGCTAACTCTTCTGGACCTGGACTCAATATCAGAACATCAGAACATCAATGGACAATCAAGTGATAGGAAACTACATTATATTGAGTCATTCCTTTAGTCCATCTCATTATATTATAGGTTTTCACTTGTGGCTGAGTATGACATCTAGTTCAAAGCTGTCTACTGTATATTGATTGACAGCAGCCAGGGACAACTCTACCATTAAGCACAATGAGGTTACTGACGCAAGTGTCAGAAGCTGGAATGAGGCTACTTCCACTGTTCTTCCTGAGTTCTTTGGTTATTCCTCTTTCTTGGAGGATGGAGTAATTGCACCATTGTTCCATGGTGTGTCCTGCCATCTGGAAATTAAATTAGCTTTCAGGTATGGTGGAGGACACTCTTTCATTGCCACCAATGAAATAAAAATAGACTCCAGTCCAGTTTGCTTCCATACATGGAAGTGGAGAATCATCATCTCCTTTACCTCAGGTAGTAAAATCTGCCAGGAGAGTTCAGCAGGGATCTTTCCCTGCACTATCTGGAAAAAAAGGAATTGAACCTTCTGCATACAAAACATGAGAACTACAACTGTGTCCTGGTCTCAATTTGACTGACGGTTAACCAAATTCCTTCAAGAAACCTATGACTAAAGCAGGAAAACATTAGCTTGCAGTTGTTCCCAATTTTGGGCAACAGCCCATTTGCAGTGATGTGAACACTACCAACCTAAGAACACATGTAACTTGTGTTCAATGGTATATTGGCATTAAATGTAGAGATTCCACTTAAGTAAAACCCAGAACAGATCGTGCTGAACTAAAATGTTCAAAAAGTTCTATGCCATTAACCACAACAAGGTAATTCAATTCTAAGGTGGGTTTGACAAAAATGTATGCAAAGATTTATCCTGCCCCAAATCTTTAGAGCAGGCATGGGCAAACTTTGTCCCTCCACGTATTTTGGACTTCAACCACGGTGGTCCACGCTCTGGTTACATCCCGCTTAGATTACTGTAATGTGCTCCACGTGGGGTTGCCTTTGAAGACTGTTCGGAAGCTCCAAATGGTCCAATGGGTTGCAGCCAGATTGCTCACCAGAGCTATGCACAGAAGCGCATACAACCCCCTGTTGTGTCAGCTTTACTAGCTGCCAATCTGCTACTGAGCACAATTCAAAGTACTGGCTTTAGCCTATAAAGCCCTAAATGGTTCTAGCCCAGCTGAACTTATCTCCCCCTATGAACCCTCTTGGAGACTGAGATCATCTGGAGAGGCCCTGCCCTCGTTCTGCCTCCATTGCAGGTGCAGTTGGTGGGGAAGAGAGACCGGGCCTTTTCAGTGGTGGCTCCTCGGCTCCCTAACCCTAACCCTCCCCAGTGATATTAGATCAGTCCCTTCCCTCCTGACTTTCAGAAAAAAAGTGAAAACACAGCTTTGTGACCAAGCCTTCAGCAACTAACACAGTGCAACAGATGAATTAGATTTATGTGTAATAATCACTGGAATGGTCTGACATTGATTATGGATAATGTGATTTTATGGCTGTAAGTGGTATTGCTTATGTTTTAATTGCTTTTAACCTCATTTAGATTTTAACTAAATGTTATTTAATTGTTGAACTATTTAAGGCAGGGCTGCTCACACTTTTTCAGCATGCGAGCTACTTATAAAACAATCAAGTCAAAATGATCTACCTACCCACTACTCAGAGAGCCATAAAAGCAAAATATTTGGAAATTTATTTCAGTGAGAGCCATATAATATATTTTAAGACTGAATTCAACTAAATGTGAGTATAATAAGCCCCTGAATTTATTCATAATAATGATGATGATATTCATTCAGCCTCTGCTAATAATAATAATAATAATAACAACAACAGGTTCCTAGAGTACAAGGAGACCTCCAAGGGCCATCCAGTGCAACCTCCTTCTGCCATAAGGGAAAAACACAATCAAAGCATTCCTCACAGATGGCCATTCGGCCTCTAATAATAATAACAACAACAACAACAATGGGTTCCTAGAATAGGATGAGACCTCCAAGGGCCATCCAGTCCAACCTCCTTTTGCATCTGGGCATCGTCGAGAGCCTGTGAGGTGGGACTGAGCCTTCCTCCCACCCTGCCTGCGATCCACCAGGATCGCGATCTACCTAATGAGCACCCCTGGTTTAAGGCATTGAATTTTGCCTCTGCTCTAAGCCACCTTGAGTCCCTATGAGCTGTTAGGAGTTGTAGGAGTTGAAGTCCAAAACACCTAGAGGGTCGAAATTTGTCCATGCCTGCTTTAGAGGGTGTTGGGGGTATTTATGCCCCTCTAGTCTTTAGGGGGCTTAGCCTTTCAGAGTTTTCCAATGCTGGTCTAATTTACAAGGTAACCCCTGATGATTTGCATTTCAATGGGGAGGTACGTCCACCCTTGGCTCTAGCTTGAATAGCAAAAGAGCTGTCCTAGGTTCTTTGAATCTTATGCCCAACCTAGTTTGGCACTTTGAACAGCTCTTTTAATGTTCAGGCAAATTCTTGAGGCAGATTAACCATCCCCTGGGCATGGAAACCAGCAGCCCTTGAATCTATGGGTGAAAGCCTACATATAGAGATGTAATGTAACTTTACACTCACCGGGTTGTGTGTTAGATGCTGCATCACCACTTTAGGTTCTTAGAAAACTACACCAAAATGCATAATTATGAAATTTACTTCAATGCACAACATTCAAAGTGCACCACAGCATAATGTGTCATCATGCACAATGACATTTCATGCATTTGCAGCTTTGAATTGAACATGATCATTGTGGTAATGTGCAAATGTTCAACTTGCAGATGTAACAGGTCCGTGCTTATGAAGGGATGCCAGTCCAGTATACCTGGGGTGGAATTACTAGTTCCGGACAGGAAGAAGATGTAAAGGGATGGGTGATTATTGTGACCTTTTGGGAAGCAGATGTCTGAACCATGGGGTTTGAGTTTGGCTTTCCGATCTCTCCTGTCATCAGCTGCAAATGAAGAGATCAGGCCATCATAAGAAGCCATCCAGCCATTACCCAACTTATCTTTGGACATAGGCACTACTGGATTGAATGGAAAGCTGAGACATGTTTATTCTGCCCTTTCCATTCCCCCAAAGCAGAGGTGGGCAACTATTTTTTCCAAGGGGCCACACGAGAGCCAAAAAATATTATGGAGGGCCGCACCTAAAGGCTGAACTACATTCTAATCTACATAATTTATTTATCTATTTACTATATTTACTACATATTACACATCATTAATATTAACATATTAATATATCAAGAAATATTCATATATTAGTAGTATTAATATCATAATTATTATATTATAGTATATAGAGACATTATAATATATTGAAATTATAATATAATATAACATTATATTATGTTATATTATTATTATATTATTATTATAATAAAATTATTATTATATAAAATAATAATAAAAACCACTAAAATAAAATAAAATGAAATTCAAGAAGACAAGGTGCGAACCAAGATAGAGGCTGACATCCTCAAGAGAGGAAGGATCCCAAGATGGAATGGCCCAATGGACCTAGCCCAGAGGATGACAAAGCGGACCCAGCTGCCACCGCAGCAGAGCAGAGCAGCAGACGATCGGAGGCTGCAGGCCTCCGACTGCTCTCGCCCCCAGCCATTCCCCAGCTGATCGCCCTGCCATGGAGTGCCTACCATCCTGGCTTTGGAGTGCCTGCCATCCCGGGAGGTGATCCGGGCCTGCAGCGGAAGCAGTTGGCAAGCTGCGGCGGGTGATCGCTCTGGTGAACTGGAAGACGATCAAGTCTTCCAGGTCGCTAGGGTGATCAGCCACCACAGGTCGGTGACTGCTCCCGCTGCAGGCCCGGATCGCCTCCCGGCATGGCAGGCACTCCAAAGCCACCGCTCCTCTGATTGTTCTCTGGAGCGGTGGGCTGTCTGCTGACGCAGGCCCCAGAGCCCGTGATGGGATGGCGGCAGCGGCACTCTTTCCTCTTGGCCCCGCCCCTGACGCCCTTCTCCCTGGGCTGGACAGAATCTGCTGCCAGGCCGGATCCAGCCCGCGGGCTGTAGGTTGCCCAGGTCTGCCCCAAAGGCATGGAGGGGCAACAAGAAGAGAAGCAGTCTGGAAATGTTGTTTAGCTGTTCTTTAATCCAGTGGCATTTGAAACCAGCTGATAAAAGCTCCCAAACTGCACCTCAATTTCTGTTCATGCAAACAAACACACCAGTAAATGTAAAGTCACACTGACCCACTCACAATCTGCCAGCATCCTCTTGTAAACTGGTGCCACCTTGATGGAACGGCATACTTTTGAAAGCAGGCTTGAAACAGACTTTTCTCCAAACAACCCTTAATCCTTAAAAGAAACAGTGAAAGCAGTGAACAAGGTACCTGGGATTTTATTCATTGTTCCCTTTGGGTTAGTAAAAGTTCCTGGCCTGGCCCAACCCTGGGTACATATGTCTGTTTTTAAACCTTCAAAACCACAAATATGCAATAGCTTCTCTCTCAGTTCTGCATCATCATCAACGCTCCAGTGATGTTTCGTGACTGTTTTGTTTGCTTTGTTTTTCTAGTTGGAAGGTGTAGGAATCTGTCCCTGAATTGCTTCCAACCCCATCTCATAAAAGGAAAATCCAAGACATTGTGGCATCTGAGATAGAGAACTTAAAAATACCTTTCCCATCCATTCAGTATTATTATTCTTATGTTTATGCTTATACCCTGCATTTTATTTTACAAAAGAGATCCAAAGCAGCTCACAGTAAAGCCAGATTAAAAACTAAAAATATACAAACATTAAAATAGAATTAGATATTAATGGCATTAAAACTAAACCATTCAAACCATGAAAACTGTTTTTAAATGTAATATACCCTGCTTCATTCGATGGATGAAAACTAAAATAAGTGGAGCCAACTCACATTAGAGTAAGGTTAAGATTTCTAATGTCCATAACGAGGAGGAATAGATACGTTAGGAAAAGATGTGGCGGTTTGCTTTTGCCTGAGTTTATGGAGGAGAATGAGAGTCAACGCACTTTCCTCTTTTTTCTTTTCTGAACTAATCGAGAAAACATTGCCAGTATTCACTCTGGCAAACCTATTTACGATTGCTTATGTTGGTTGGAGCTTCTGAGAGCTGAAGACCAAAATCTCTTTTGGGTCAAAGAGACCTCTTTGTCTTCCTAAAAGGAAGAGAAATTAAACACAAGTACTATAAACTTTTTTTTTAAAACCCAAAATTGTGGCAACCAGACTGATTGATAACCGGCAAATAGAGGGAGAAAACACGGAGGCAGTATTTCAAGGTGTAAAGATTACTGCAGACGTAGACTGCAGCCAGGAAATCAGAAGACATTTACTTCTTGGGAGGAGAACAATGACCAATCTCGATAAAAGAGAAGAGACATCAC
>JARBWK010002657.1:0-14432 GCA_030556195.1 Anolis apletophallus | reverse complement strand
ACGGTCTTGGTGGGGTCATGTAGGCATGAATTGCGCACTTTCTATGTGTGCTCCAAATGATGTCATTTGGAAGCATGAGTTGTATTGTCTTCTATAGCGGAGGAAGTGTCTTGATTCTGAAATGTCTCCACTCAGCAAAGTCTGTAGTGGTTGTGGAGGAGTGGCAAGTGGTGGTAGAGAGACTTTACCGGCTAGGCAGCACATTCCTGTTGTTTCTGCTGGGTATTTCAGGGCTTTGCAGTGTGTGCAGATGTGCGTTAGGGTGCCAATGTCGGCCTCTGGCGCCATGCTGTAGTCTTCTGCAGCGTTGTATCTGAAGGCTTGGCGGTGGAATTGGTTGTGGTGTTTTTTGAAGTTTGTTTTCTGTGTTGCGGCGTCGTGTTTCTGCGCTCCTTGCGCTGCTGTTGTGTTGCATTTCTGCGTCTTTGTTGGTTCTGGCTGCGCGCTTCTTCTTGTCGTGCAGTTCTTTGCATTTGGTTCTCAGCTGTGCGTCGTGCAGTGACCTGTTGTCTGTGTCTCTGCTGCGCAGTGTGTTTCTGTTCTGGCGTTTGTTCTGCCCTTTTTTGTTTGATGTATGTAGCGTTGTGAGTGTGTCGTCCGATGCTGTTATTTTTATAAGGCATAGCTTGTCTTTTGGGTCAGTTTCTGTCTGTGTGGAAGGAAGGAATGGTTTTTGTTTGTGGTGTTTGTAGGTGTTGTACGGGGTCCCGTAAGGTTGGTGGGATGGGTTGTGATTGGAAGTTGTGTTGTGTTGTGTGGGTAGGAATTGCTGGAGAATTGCTCCCTCATAGAGTTTGGTTTTGACAGTTTAACCCTCAAACACCAACTGACAACTGAAATCTCTCAGCATTCTATCCTAGCCTTGGATGGCTCCTGCCAGCATTGCTATGGTTACTCTTCCCTCTCTGCATTTTGTGTGGGCCGATGTCGGCCAATGGCATTTGCTGGCAGCCACGGAGGATGCTGGGAAATGTAGTTTTTGTTTACTTGTTGTTTTGGGGGCCTTTTAGGTTTTGGGGGAAAGTTTCTTTGCTACAAACGTACCTTGCTTGAGGCCTATTTCTGTTGGCAAGTTTGGTGTTTCTGCATTGTAAGGTTTCTCTGTTTGAGGTAGTCTTCACATGACGACTGTTCCTTTATATATATATAGATAAATTTTAAAAAAATTTAAAAAAATATATTTTAAAAATGGTGGCGGGGGAGGGAGGGGAGGAGGAGGTGGGGGAGGGAGGAGGAAGGGAGCCAGCTCCTCCTCCCTGCACCGCCCCCTCCATCCCTCTCTTCGCGCCACCATTTTTAAAATATATTTTAAAATGCCACCATGCTCCAGGCCTGGGCGCAACATCTCAGGGCCTTTGGCGGGACGTTTCCTTCTCAGAATTGGCGTGAACATTTTTGGAAGTCCTTTGCTCCCCGTCCCCCTCCCTCCTCTGGCCCCGCCCCCAGGAGGAGACCCCTCCCCACAAAATCCTCCTTTGGGCGAACAACATACTAAAGCGGGTTTTGGTACTTTCCGTGCAAAAAGTACAGTCAGAGAGTGATGCTACATGCGTGTAGAGCTTTGAAACGTGGGTTCTTGTGCCAAAACGTGGGTTCTTGTGCAATGTGAAAATAACACTGTGATTGAGGCGTTTTGATGCACTCTGTGCCTAACGGAAGATAACATAGGCTTAGAATGAATGGAACAGTACAGGTTGTGCTATGGGAGAACTTAATGCGAATTGAGAAAGCACTGCGCATGACAGAGAGTCTGACCCCCTCCGTTGCTGGCACGGAACCTGGAAGTCAATGTTTCAACCTGGGAACATCAGAGACTTAGCACTGATAGCTGTACTGTGAGAAAGACTAACATAATAAATGACTATTGTTCTCATTTAGAGGTGTAACTTAGAGATGTGATGCAAATGGAAATGAAATGTTTATTGGATTAATGAGATGTCATGTAACAACAGTAATCACCAGCCAATTATGATTGTTTTCATCCATGAAGAAGGGGTGGGCTTAACTGAAATGCCTCCATTGGAGTATAAATGTTTTTGTATTGAAAGTGACGGGGTCTTTTGCCCCTGATTGCAGCGTGTTCTGCTGGCAGAAGCCCACCAGCTGGTGCCGGAAATAAACCTGTTTGATTTTCACCTACTTCACAGTTGTCGTGAGTTTTCCCTCATCCTTGAACCCGCACGTTCAGGTAGCTTGATAAAGTTAACTTGATACTCGGAGTTCCATAACTCCTTGATTTGGCTGCTTCATTTGGCGTTCCCGACGTGATGGTAAAAGGTATTTAGACGGGTCTGTGGTGAGGAAAAACAAATGCGGGTTCAAGCGGGAGGGAGCCAGGCAAATGCGGGTTCAAGCGGGACGTTTCCGTCTGCTAGAGCAGCGTCCCAGCCCGCGCTGGCCCCTCCATTTCAGCCACCAGCAATAGTGATATACCCTGTTCCACGGTCAGAAAGTACCCAGTCTTGTTAGGAACCGCCTGCTTATCAGGCCCTCTCTCCATGAAGATTAGTTACCCCCTGGTAGAAGCAAGACAGATAGAGGAAGAAGCGAGATGGACAAACCCTAATGCTGACAGGATGATAGTGCGTCCCCAAGGCAGAGAGGAGGAGGATGAGTGCCCCGAATCAGCAGGAGGTTGATTGAGCGACCCCGAGTGCAACGGAGCAGCTCCTTTGAATCCACAAGAGCGATAGAGCGCTCGCCGGATTTGAACAGAAGGCACAGTGTGAGACGAACCGCTTCTCCGATGAGAACCAGGAGCCAAACCAGGGGCAGGAAGCAAGGGGAGAAGAGGAGGTGGAGAGAGGGGCATTAGAGTGTCCTATAAGACAGATCCCACTACTGGATGTACACAACAGGGTCCAACAAGCCTATCAAATAGTCCCGTTCTCAAGTTCGGACATTTTTAATTGGAAACATAACACTCCCCCATATTCTGAGCAGCCGCATGCTATGGGGAACCTTTTGAAATGAACTGTTAGCTATTGCTGATCAAGTGTTTATGGCTAGAGAGCTAGTGAAGAAGAAAAGAAAGACAGGAAGAAAAGAGAGGGATATAGAGTTTTGGTGAGCATGTTTGATGAGAGATCAGCAAGAGGAAGAGGAAATGGTCGTGCCAGAGGGTCAGGAAGAGGAAACAGTGGAGGACAATTTAAATTGGGTCGAAATCAGTGTGCTCGTTGCAAAAAAAAAAAAAAAAAAAAGGGCCACTGGCAAAAAGACTGTGTGGAGGAAATGTCAGAGGAAAGTGATGCAAGTACAAAAAGAGTCAAAATTCCAGTCAGAGGGTCAGGAAAAGCTATGCAGGAAGAAGAGGAGGAAGCTGAGTGGGAAGAGACATTCTGGCGAAGATAAGGGCAAGGTTAGAGTTCATGGAATCAGGCCAGTTGGAGCTTACTGTTCCAGGGCAAGAGGGATACAGATTGTTTAGATTGCAACATGTTAGAAAGTAAGAGACATTTTGGTGCTGGGAAAAGAACTCCTAGGGTATGGGCAGAACAGAATGAACCTGGACTGGCAAGATTTGTTGCCCCTGTGGTGATAGAGATAAGAACTGGACATTTGCCCGTGAGAAAGGCCCAGTACCCGAATAGTAGAGATACTGTAGAAGAAATTCCTGCTTATGTCCACCACGTGGTCCAGGGACTGTGTAAATTGCTAGGGATCACGTGGAAACTTCATTGTGCTTATCATCCGCAATCATCTTCGAGAAGCGGAACGGATCAATCGAACTTTAAAGAACTATTTAGCAAGATTTGCCAAGAGACTAAGTTAAACTGGAGGGTGGCGTTACCTTTAGCCCTCCTGAGGGTCAGATGTACCCCACATAAAAAGACAGGCCTGTCACCTTTTGAGCGATTGTATGGCAGGCCTCCATTGAACTTAAAAACTATGTGTGGACTGACTTCTGATAGTCATGTGTTAGGACACCAGCAAACCCTGCAAGATGTCCAGATGTTAGGGAAACAGCTAGAGAGACTTAGTCAGTACACAGCGGATTTGCGACCCCCTCTCCCTTCTACTTCTCTTCACTCTTTTTCAGTTGGCGAATCCGTCCTCATCAAGGAGTGGCAAGTGCGCCCTTTGCTGCCCAGATGGAGAGGTCCATTTACCGTGCTGCTGAGCACACCAACAGCGGTAAAGGTGGAAGGCATTCGTCCATGGGTGCACTATACGCGGGTGAAGAGGGCCCCGGTTGCTTTGGAGTCTTCCGTGGATCCAAGCAATCCCCTGCGTATAAGGATTACAAATACTTTGCGACGCCCTATTTAAGGGGCACACAGAAGAAGAAGGCCACAGAAGAGTCGTCTGATACCATCGCTCCCAATCCGGGTAATGGTGGTCCAACGCAAGAAAGATGGACAGAGCCAAAGGCACTCTCACTGAGGTGGTGGCTTAGCATCCTAATGGGACAGCGTTACAGGAGTAAGCGCCCGGTGGGAGTGAAGACTATTTTTGGGTATATGGCTCTGATATTGACATTGTACATTACTGGGACACACGGGGGGTGGGAGCAAAATATGTTTCATAGACTGATAACTAACATGTCACATGAACTGAGTCTGAATTCATGCTGGATTTGTAGTCAAGGCCCTTCTAGCCATAAGTCAGGATGGCCAATAGTTCCTAGCGGGGTGTTGACATTGAGAAGATGGAATGGCACCAAGGGAAAGCAGGAACTGATGGGAGGGGAAGCAGAAAGGGCTTGGTTCATGGTAACTCACCGTTCACCTGTGTTAAAGGCTGCGCTGTGTTTTAAATGGGAGAAGGAGGAGAGGCCTTACTATGCAGGAAGCCAGAGGCTTGGCATGTATGAGCTCTTTAAGCAGATTGAGCTAGGTTCCTATCCTGCTTGTGATCACATGATTACAGTGCATAGCAGGTACAGAGGACGTTGTGGTCTGAGAACAACAGGTGTTTGGACTTGGAGTTGGGAGAGCTCAAACTGCACTCACATATTGTTCAGAAACCATCAGGAGGATGCTATAGTGAACCTGGTTCAGAATTTGCCTGCCAGACGGCTAGGGTATCGTGCAACTGGACTTCCCGAGGGAATTGTTTGGATTTGTGGAAAAGTGGCGATGCCTGTGCTTCCTGTAGTTTGGTCTGGAGTTTGTACCCTAGGCACCCTGCAGCCTGGGGGTTTGAGAGTGCTCCCCAAGGAGACTCATGTGACTAATTTATACTTACATATCCATAAGCGCTCATTTGCTGATGTGCAACGCTATGGGTATGATCCTGACAGGACTTTTCTAACTGAAGGCCAGAGGTTTATAGCAATTGCGGAGCCCAGGTTGGGTGTGGCTTGGAGCATAAAACAGTTGCGTGTGTTATCATATGACTTGGAATCTTTAGCCAATGACACCTATGAAGGAATGACATCCATGCAGGTGGAGGTGAATTCTTTGGCAAGAATGGCTATGCAGCAGAAGTTGGCTCTAGATTACCTCCTGTCCAAGGAAGGGGGACTCTGTGCGTGGCTGAATGTATCCTGCTGTCATTTTATAAATAAGAGTGGAGACATTGAGCTGGACCTGAACAAGATTCAGAGTGTTGCTAGAGAAATACAGAAGACTTACTCGGCTCCAAGTGATTTTTGGAGTTCTTTGCTAGACTGGCTACCCAATTTGCATTGGTTGCGGTCGCTTGTGATGATAATCATAGTGGTGATATGCTCTGTGCTAATCATAATGTGCTGTCTGCCCATTTTGCTCAAATGTTGTGCTTGTGCAGTGCAAAAATCCATAGATACAGTAAAAGGTGTGCATGCTGTCCGAATTGGAGAACCTGTGGTCCCAAGGGACTGGAGAGTGAATTGGTCCTCTTAAGGTGTTCCAGACGTGTGTGTAGGAAACTCCTTGTGATGAGTTTCCCACAAGAAAAGAAATTCTGGAATAAAGCGGGTTTTGGTACTTTCCGTGCAAAAAGTACAGTCAGAGAGTGATGCTACATGCGTGTAGAGCTTTGAAAAGTGGGTTCTTGTGCCAAGAATCAGGCAGGCACTTGCACTGTGAAAATAACACTGTGATTCATGCTTTTTGAGGCACGCTGTGCCTAACGGAAGATAACATAGGCTTAGAATGGATGGAACAGTACAGGTTGTGCTATGGGAGAACTTAATGCGAATTGAGAAAGCACTGCGCATGACAGAGAGTCTGACCCCCTCCGTTGCTGGCACGGAGCCTGGAAGTCAATGTTTCAACCTGGGAACATCAGAGACTTAGCACTGATAGCTGTACTGTGAGAAAGAATAACATAAGAAATGACTATTGTTCTCATTTAGAGGTGTAACTTTGAGATGTGATGCAAATGGGAATGCAATGTTTATTGGATTAATGAGATGTCATGTAAACAACAGTAATCACCAGCCAATTATGATTGTTTTTATCCATGAAGAAGGGGTGGGCTTAACTGAAATACCTCCATTGGGGTATAAATGTCTTTGTATTGAAAGTGACGGGGTCTTTTGCCCCTGATTGCAGCGTGTTCTGCTGGCAGAAGCCCACCAGCTGGTGCCAGAAATAAACCTGTTTGATTTTCACCTACTTCACAGTTGTCGTGAGTTTTCCCTCATCCTCGAACCCGCACGTTCAGGTAGCTTGATAAAGTTAACTTGATACTCGGAGTTACATAACTCCTTGATTTGGCTGCTTCAATAAGCTTTCCCACGAACCAGCCGAGTGGGTGTTTCATTAGGCTAACACATGTGATGTCTCCTAGACCAATCACTGTCTAGTAAACAAAGGGCACATGGTGTTTCTCTAAACCAATTGTAATGCACCAGGACAACCAATGAGATGGCGTCCCTTCTAAACCAGTCACTGCTGTTCTCTAGCGTGCTTGCTTACTCTGCCTTCTTCTCTATGCCTAGCCTATGCTTGGGTAGCATTCTCTTCTGACGTTTCTTCTGCAACTCAATGAGTCTCCTTCATTTCCTCACTTTTTCTTTTGCAAAGCGTTTTACAAAAAGCGAATGCAAACATGATTAAGGCAGCCTAAAAATCTCTCCAACTCTTTCCAATCTCGTTTCCTCTGTAACATGGCTATCTTCTCTAACTTGACAGTTTGACATGCAATTGAGACACAACACTTTAACATCAATGGGAAACAACAACATACAAGTCCAATTGCACAGAAGGTTCCAAAACCTTTCACCATCAGCGACTTTAACCACTTTTCATCTGGTAACCATAAATTTAGCCATGAAAACTGAGATGGTTCATTAACATGTTGAATCATGACCTGTAGCTTTTCAGGCCATCTTCTATTGTTTGGTTCAAATTATGAAATTGTATTTAGCAGTTGTCTTTTGATCATTGCACAAAATCCTCCCTTTGTTGTCAAAAGGTAATCTAAGGCCATTTTCTGCTGTATCTCCGTTTGACTTAACTCTTCAGCTTCAGTTTGCAATGCTCTAACCATTTTCCCAGTGGCACTGATGGATTTTCTAGGCGACAGATGAGACTCACAATGCTCTTTTGATTGTCCTGGGCTATTATTCCTGGGTATGACCCTAAAAACAGGATCTCAGTGATGGCTCTGGCTCCTACCCTTTGGGCTTTTGGTGTCAGACAGTTGATCCTCAATGATCACTGTCTCATCACACCCAGCACCCATTTTCTCTGGCTGGAACCCCCCCTCTTCTGCCTCTCTCTGGGTTGGGTTCCTTTGATGATTCACACTGGTAGGGTTAGAAAGCCCACACCAACACACTGATACCTCCCAGGATGATAGTTATTAGCCCATTTGACAAAGAAGAACCCCAAGTTAGGGTCTCTTTATCTGCCAACTTGAACAGATGCTGTCACCAGTGTAGTCATTTATCTCAAACTAAGGACAGTTAGGATACAGCTCTCTCTATTCCATGTCAGACATATTCTGAGTCTTGACATGGGTCGGGAGCAGGTCAGGGTTTTGCCCTTCCTCCTGCTCGAGATCCCCGTGTACAACTAGTGGGCCACTGTGTGATACAGAATGCTGGACTAGATGGGCTGAGGTCCGATTCAGCATGGCTCTTCTTATGTTCTTATGTTCTTATGTGGCCTTTGCTTAAATAGTGATCTGTGCAATGAGTAAAAATGTAATTGGGTCCCTCAGCATTGCTGAGGACATTGAATCGTTAACTGCAATCCTCCAAGCGTTATTTGAGGATCCTTGCTTTTTAAAGGTAGGGATGAGAATGACCCTACTGTTTTTTGTATATGCATGTATCAATGTACTATCTGAAACATATGTTGTATCTGTATCTTGATCCAATTGCCCTGCGTTGGACTACGGTCAGTCCCAATAACACATCTTACTGATCAGCCTTATCACTTCTGCTCTCTGGTGGAGGCCTACAAAGGATCTTCTTACACCACCAGCAGAGCCGAAACAAACAAAACTATACAATACACAGAAAAACCCCAAACTGGCACTCCCAAGTCCCAAGGTCATGTCTTTGGGTGACTCTCGGAAGTCTACTCTCCTCTTCGGGGTGGCTTTCGATCAGCCTGTCCCCAGGAGAGTGGCCCCCCACGACGCTGACTCTCCTTTCCTCTTCAAGGTCGTCCTTTTGACCTTCTTTCGGCGCGCCTGCCGGAACTTTGGTCAGGCATATCTTCAGTGGGTCCTTCTGGTCATCGTCCACCGGAATAATAATATATCTGCTATTCAATGGCTTATTTCCAATAGTATCTCTTTGGATTTAAATATAACGGTTCCAAGGCCTTAATCTCCTCATTTGGGGTGGTCAGGAAAACATCACATCACATCACTCTGCCCTTTTACTTTGATCTCAATGGGCCAAGTCTCCATTTTGTTTTTTGTTTTTGTTTTCCTTTTGTTTTTAAACCACATGATATCGCCTGAGGAGACAGAAATACAGAACAGTAACAGGGAAACACAGCACACCATTTTCTCTCCTTCTGATGAACAATACCTGGCCTATTTGCAAACAACATATCCTGAGCTTGCAATCTTTTTGCAACTGAATTTTTACCAATTGGTAGATGGTATCTCTCTCCCATTCCGTTGTAATGGGGAGTGCCATCAAGCTGTGAAGGACATCATCTTCATCTCCTTTTTTAAAACACACTTCTGAATACTTGACTAAAATGACACAAACAAATTAATCTCTTATCAAACTAACAATCAAGGCTAAATGGTGGTAATGATCACTTTAACAATCCAACAACAGAAATCATTTTAACTTGAAAAGGATATAGTCTTCAGTACAATCCCAAGCGAGTCCGGCCTTGGTTATTTTAGGCACACATCCACTCATATGTCCAACTTTTATCTCTTTTGATCTCTGGCATAAGAAAACAATCTCAGTCACCCTTGATTGAAGAAATAAGTCTATTAGATTCCAAGTAAAATGAGGAAAATATCTATATTCTGCAATCTGTAGTCTCTAAGGTCAGTCCTGTGTAAGAAAGTCTGTAAAATAAAGTTTTCATTATTTTCCAAGCCCTTCACTCATCCAGCCAGTTCTCATATTTTTCCACGTCTTTCACTCATCTAGCCAGGCTTAGCTCCTGTGATTGTATTCTCATTAAGCTTTTCAGCTAGCTGTGATTGGATATCAATTTATAAGCAGGGTTCCACATAATTTCCAGACTTGAGACCTAAAAAGCAAAGATAGTGAGGAGAGAAGGGGGAGGGGAATTACCCATCATAGACATCCTCCACCAATTTTCCATTGATATTCCATCACATCCTTTTGCTTTCACAATCTCTCACTTCCAGCCAATTTTCACCTTTTTTAGAACAACCTCCATGGTTTTTTTTCCACATCCATATAACAATCTCCACGGTTTATCTCCACCAAGGTTCCTCTCCACAATTTATCTCACATGTTTCTGCTGCAACCATTTTTCTGACATATCTGTTTCCATCAATGCATGAAATCATATTCCATTCAATTTCCTCCAATAGCAGCCATCTCATTTTGCTGCTTATACTTCTCCAGGTACACTAGATGTCGCTGACGTGTGTAATGGGCACATTACCTGGCTCTGCTTTTTTATCAATTCTACCAATGTCATTTTATACCAACACTTTCAGTTTAATCACTTCATCTGCAACTTGTTTTTTTTCTTTCCACGTAACAAAACAGTCCCTTAAATCTGGCAAGAACCCCTTGGGCTCTATCTGTTTTAATGTCCCGTTCAAAAATAATCTCTTTTCAGTCAAAGTATCATTCATTATCCAAAATTGTCTTGTCCTGTGTTTGAAAACAACTATGAAGAATATAATTCACACTAAAAATCATGTCTAGGGTTGTCCACATAAGATATTTTTCAAAATGTCATTTTTCATTTCAAAAGGTTGCTGTAAAATAATTTTTACACTGTTCCAGTCTAAATGTCAGGAGAGAATGCTTCAGGAACATTCCAACATTTGGCAAGCCCACAGTGTTCTCTCTCACATCCCAACATTTGGCACAGATAATTATTCTCTTTTCCCCCCTTAAAAACAATAGATAGCTTTATCCCGGGCTGGCTGTTTTATCTCTGTACATACTATACTCAGGCCCTGGCTTAGAGCCACCGCCCAAGTGGGCAAAATCTCACATATTTATAAGCAAGATTCATTTTTCACATAGACACAGAGTGAATTAGGATTTTTGCATAAATCAACAAATATTCATGGTCTAAACATTTTCTCACACATCCTCAGTAGTGACTTAGTAAATGCAATGTTGAGATTTTAAATATTTCTGAAACTGGACAGTTCACCCCCCCCCACTGGTATGCAAGAAAGCATTCTTTATAGATAAGGAAACTACGTGTGCGCCATTTTTTTTCGCGGATTTTGAGCAGACACGCATGGCTATGCATCTTTGGTCTTTCTGATTACTCCAGGGACACACACAAACCCTCGCCGCACTACTTGTTCATTTCACACAATTTGACCATAAAACAAACAATTGAAAACATCAGCTTTTTATACATTTTTTAAAATATATATTCCCATTTTACACACCCCTACAGTTTAAGGAACACCGAGATATATATCATTCCTATGAATGCATTTCATTTTGTACACATAAACATTACAACATTTAACATTTAATATAAGGCATTCAATCTTGAATCTTTTAAACCCAGTATTTCAAATGCAGTCTCATATTTCTTAGGCTCACATGAACAAGGTCGAAAAACCCAACTATCTCCCAACTTTTCCTTCTCTGTCTGTTATCAACATTTTTAGGGAACAAAGCATTCTATGTTCTTAGTAATCAGCTTCTAGGCACATTTTACTCTTTTGCACAGAATGAGTCTCTGTCTTTCAAACTTTCCTTCTTTTAAACTAATACAGACACACTCATTAAACATAACAGCTAACATCACTCCTTTTTTCCCACTCTCTTGCTTTGGATTAATCAGACAGAAAAAAGGTTTACACTCTTTCATTTTCCAAAATCATTCACACACACACACTCTCTCTCTCTCTGGAGTTGTTGCAACACAGACATACACAGCTGCCCCCCCTTCTCCTTGTCTCAAGCCGTTTGAATTTCTTAGAGAGAAGGGAGTTTTGTTTTGCTCTTTTTACTAGGGGGCATCGTCCGACTCTTTGGGACAGCCTCAGAGTCGGCTCTTTCGGGGAATTTTGGGATTTTTCCCCTACCTTTTCTTTTTGGGCTCTACCGGTAACCATCTTTTTGTGCACATAACTCAGAGGCTAGACGGGCAATTTTTCCCCCCAACTCTGTAATTCCAAGTCGGGTCACCCCTTCTTGAACTTCTACGCAGTTAAACTTGGGTCAAAGGGGGCCACTCCTCCCTTTTACCCTCCCTGGCCAGTCGGGTTATGTGTAGACATTGCAAGGGCGTCCCCTTTTAGCCTCCTTCTCCCATTTGGGGTACTTAGTGTTTCCCAAATGTATGTTCCCTAGTGTTTCTTCACTTCAAACACTATACTTGCCGGATTTCTGTAGACTCGGGACACCCTCGCCCCCGGACTTTCCTTTGCGCAATCCTCCGAACTGGCTTTTCTGGCAACCCAAATCTGTTGCGGCACTCAGGGTCGTTCGGCGCTAACAAAGAGGTGAGGACGGCAACCGGTCTTCGTTAGGGCCCTTCTCAACTCACGGTTGTCACCTCCAGTTCTCGCCGACAAGTTGAGGCCATCCTGCCAACAGGATCTGTCTCCGCTTCACGGTCCGTCTCATAAATCAGATCACGTCGGGGTCACCAGAAATGTTGCAGATTACCATACCCCCACAAGGCAGGCTGCTCGTGCAGAGAGACGTGGGAGGAGACAGACAACAGGATTTCTCAGAAAGCTCAGTTTATTTTGTTTCCACAGCTGTGGGTCCGTTCGCACAACATGGTGCTCCAAGGGGCGGCCCTCCTCCTTTGTGATGCACATATTTATACAAGCACAGGGTCGGTTTAAGCACCGCCTCGTTCATTCATTTCACTGGCTAACACTTATGATGTGCTTCTGATTCTGACCAATTAACAATGCATTAGGTAATCTAATAATCTATTGGCTAGCAGACATTGCGCAGTTTATTTTCCTGACCAGTTATTAAAGCTTTGTCTGTGTGCGTAGATTGTCCCTATATTGTTACTTTTCTGATAAGCTTTCCCACGGACCAGCCGAGTGGGTGTTTCATTAGGCTAACACATGTGATGTCTCCTAGACCAATCACTGTCTAGTAAACAAAGGGCACATGGTGTTTCTCTAAACCAATTGTAATGCACCAGGACAACCAATGAGATGGCGTCCCTTCTAAACCAGTCACTGCTGTTCTCTAGCATGCTTGCTTACTCTGCCTTCTTCTCTATGCCTAGCCTATGCTTGGGTAGCATTCTCTTCTGACGTTTCTTCTGCAACTCAATGAGTCTCCTTCAATAGAAGGAAGACTGGATGGAAGAAAGGAGGGGAGAAGAAAGGAAGGAAAAAGGAAGGATAGCAGGAAGGAGGGGAGGGGAAAGGAAGGAAAGGATAGAAGGATGGAGTTAAGGAAGGAAGGAAAGAGGGGAGAAAAATGGAAGGATAAAGGAAGGATAGCAGGAAGGAGGGGAAGAAGAAAGGGAAGGATAGAGGGAAAAATGGATGGAAGGAAGGAGGGGAAAAGAAAGGAAGGGAAGGATAGAAGGAAAAATGGATGGAAGGAAGGAGGGGAGAAGAAAGGAAGGGAAGGATAGAAGACTGGAAGGAAGGAGGAGGGGGGAAAGAAAGGAAAAAGGAAAGGATAGCAGGAAGGATGGGAGGGGAAACGGAAGGAAAGATAGGAGGATGAGTTAAGGAAGGGAAGGAAAGGGGAGGGAAGAAGGAAGGGAAAGAATAGCAGGAAGGATGGGAGGGGAAAGGAAGGAAAGATAGGATGGATGGAGAAGGAAGGAAGGAAAGGGGAGAAGAAAGGAGGGAAAAAGAAAGCAGGAAGGAGGGAGGAAAAAAAAGGAAAAAGGATGGATGGAAGGATGGAGTGATGGAAGGAAGGAAAGGAGAGAAGAAAGGAAGGATAGCAGGAAGGAGGGGAGGGAAAAGAAAGGAAAGGATAGAAGGATGGAGTGAAGGAAGGAAGGAAAGGAGAGAAGAAAGGAAGGAAAAAGGAAGGATAGCAGGAAGGAGGGGAGAGGAAAGGAAGGAAAGGATAGAAGGATGGAGTGAAGGAAGGAAGGAAAGAGGGGAGAAGAAAGGAACACATACACACAGATATATACATGCACAGAAATATACAAATATACACATACACACATACATAAACACACCTGTACTTACACACATCAACACATATACACGCACATACATATACAAACACACATATACATAAGTACACACACATATACATGCACAGCCACATATACACATATACACTTAACTACACACACAGTCCCCAATTTTAAAAAAATCCTACAGCAACGCCAAGTGGCCGGTCAGCTAGTTCTATATAAATGAAAATGTACTGTCCATTTATGGGGACCACATATCTCCCAAACCTTGAGAACCTAGCGTCACTTCCAGAGTGAGAATTGACCGGCTCACGGATGTTCCCCCAGAGGACGCCCAGACGTGTTACCAACCTGTGAGAGGCTTCTCTTTTAGATATGTGAAAGGTCCCGGTGGGAAAAATAACGCTTTTCTGCTTGAGCCAGGTGTGAATGTTGGAATCTCCACCATGATTACCTTTGAAAAACTTTGCAGCTTAAAAGCCTTAGCCTTACTGCCTGTGAGAAATCTTCGTGGGGAGGTGTTCCCTAGCACAGATTGTTTCGTGTTTTATTTCTTGAGGAGGGAGTTCCAGAGGTGGGGGCCATGGAGAAGACCACTCCCTGTTCCCACCAGCCGTGCTTGGGATGGAGGTGGGACTGAGAGCAGCCCCTAATTATGATCGCAGTGCCGGGCTGGTTTGTAAGGGGAGATACGATCCGTCAAGTACCCTGGATCCAAGATGTGTTAGATTAATGTGAAAATTGCTTATAGTTTAAACT
>JARBWK010002656.1:0-14435 GCA_030556195.1 Anolis apletophallus | reverse complement strand
GTCCACAGTGCTATAATTTACATGTACTTCCATTGCTGGATTGCCGCTCTCATGAGCTCTAACCACTTTAGCAAATGATGAAGAATGATGGGAATGGCAGTGTAGCATCTCTCCATTTGCTCTCCCAGTTTAATTAGACCAATATAGATAAAATAGTGGAGAGTAGAAATAACTCTTTTAAATTCATCTCCAGAATCCCTCAATCAGAGTTGCTAGTTTTGCCTAGTATATATCCAGCTGTCTTCCATAGTGTTATTGTGATGGTATTACACTCCTACGGGGCTTGTTTGGTACTGCATCATGGACTTGGTCAACCTTACTTGCATTCCTTTGTCCTCAACCATGCGATCTTGGTGGGAGGGACTGTGTTTGGTGCGAAGGTGATGTCACCACCCTTACTCCACCCCTTTCTGAGTTCATCTGAGGGCTGGACGCCCCTCTTTAGCCATTCAAGCATAGCACATGGACGAAGCAGGCTGAAATCTGGAGCTAAGGCTCAGAAAAGCACCTTCGTTCACGTATAGTCTTCCAACGCTCTCAAGCCAGGATTGCAGTGATAGGAAGGCCAGCCCTTCACCCATAGATTGTAATCTCTGGGGACCCACGGACTTCTTGAGGCAGCGGACCATTTGAGGAGCAACTGGAAACCTGGAAACAACAGAAAGGTACCTTCGCTCTGATAAGGCAAGTGGACATTATTCCTTTTCTCAAAGTACCCTTTTTCAGTAACCAACCTCAAGCTTTTGGACCACCAGTTGTTTTTCCCTGGTTGTTTTTCAAGAAACCTGTTTTGAGTTCACCTTTTCTGAGTCCTGAACTCATTGCCTAGAGACTCTCCAGGGTTTCTTGTATATGGGAAGGCTAGAACGTGAACCCCAGGGCCTATAGACTTCGTCCATTCTTTTAAAGTCCCTTTTTTTGGCCCTGGCGAGATGCCACAGATGGGTAATATTGAAAGACGTTGGCAAGTTGTCTTTTGTTGTGGACACTACTCTCAAATTCTTTGGTTTGGGTTTATGAATTCCTGATTTCCTGCCAGCCAGTAAGTTGAAGGTGAACCCGGCGAAGACGGAGATCTTGTGGCTGGGCCGCCCGGGGGGGGGGGGGGGGGTAGAGACCCAGTTGCCGGCGTTCAACGGCATGGCACTCCGCCCGCAACCATCAGTAAAGAGCCTAGGGGTCCGGCTGGACTCCCAGCTGTCTATGGAGGCGCAGGTTGCCTGCGCCTGCAAGACAGCGTTTTACCACCTGCGACAGGCAAAACGTCTGGCTCCTTACCTCTCCCGCTGCGACCTGGCCATGGTGATCCATGCCACGGTCATCTCGAGGCTCGACTACTGTAATGCGCTGTACATTGGCCTACCCTTGTCGGCGATCCGGAAACTCAAGCTGGTGCAGAACGCAGCAGCGCGTTTGCTCTCAGGAGCCTCAAGATCTGCTCACGTGACTCCACTCTTGCGTGAGCTGCACTAGCTCCCAATTGAATTCCGGGTCTCCTTCAAGGTGTTAGTTCTAACTTTCAAGGCCTTATATGGTTTGGGGCCAGTGTACCTGAGGGAGCGGCTTACCCCTTATGTGCCCAGGAGATCGCTGCACTCAGAGGGGCTCAACTTATTGGAGGTGCCTGGCATTAAAGTTTACACACTCGCCAGTACGCGGCAGAGGGCGTTCGCCGTGGCCACGCCAACCTTGTGGAACACTCTCCCTGAGGAAATCCGAGTCATCTGAGACCTGATGCCGTTCCGCAGAGCCGTTAAGACCTGGCTATTTAGACAGGCATTTGGCCCATAACCAGTGACTGTTATCATCAGCGCTCTGTTGTGCCGCTGCCATCGCATTTCTGCTGTCTTATTGCAGTTTTGCTGGGAATAGGGTTTTAACTGGGGGTTTTAAATTTGGTTTTATTGTGTTTTATGTGTTTTACCTGCTATTTAATTCTGTAAACCGCTCTGGGCTCCAGAGAGAGCTGTACATTAAGTTGAATAAATAAATAAATAATAATTTTACAGCAGGAGTTCGTGAGTTTCATAAGGGACCAAAGGAACCTTGCAATTCTTGTTTATAAACTCTTTTAAACCACTGTAAAAAAACCACAATAAGTTTTAAAAAAAAGAAAATTGCAATATGTACCTACCTTGGCTGTGTACATGTATTAACCACACATTAGGTAGATTTTACTTTCCGGGTAGAAATATCTGTGTTGCACCCATTGCTGATTTATTTCACCCCTTTCTAGGACATGTAATGATCTCTCCAAGTATTTATTAGTCACAGAAAATCATCCTTAAAGAATATATTGCCAGGAAGATTGATGGGGCTATATTTGTGACCAAATCCCCATAAAACAGAAGAATGACCTTTCTATGGTTACAGGGGTCCACCATTGCCTGGGATTAGTTTCCTTGGCTTTTGGAAGAGAAGTTTGTATAAGCTGATTTGCTTTTCTTTTTCTTTCCTTTTCTTTTTCCAACCTGAAAATATTTAAGCTCATCTCAGGGACTCGCAGCCCAAGATAAATGTTTCCAAAAATGACTAAGTGAAACAAAAGGCAAATGATCAGAGCATCGTTGCCGCTGGCAATTGTTGTCAATGACAGGCCATTCTGAATGCACTTGGATTTTTTTTTTATCCCTTGGACAAGGAGGAATATTAAAGAGCTTCAATTTGGCAGTTTTTTCACACTCCTGCTAAAGCACTGACGTCCTTCCCCCCAATTTCCTACCATCTCCTCATGGCTTGTTCTCCACCTGACACTTGAGTAATTGTTAGGCACCATTTCCATCTGTGATTTACTTTGTATTTCCTCTCGCAGGTGACAGTTAATGCATCTTGTCTTCAGCTGTGAAATAAACAACGGCCCCCAAAACACTAAGAATAAACATTGGCAATGATGAGGGCATAAGGGGAGCTTTCAGTTTTACCCAAAGTTAGCTAGCGTGTTTGCACTAATATTTGTGTGTGTGATCATTATTTCATGAAACTGGTGTCCATTTCATTTTTTTTTTCAGTTTGTGTTTATGTGCAAGAGATTTCAAGTCCAAGGCTTTATTATATATTTTTGTTCTATTTAATATGCTGCTTGTCTCCCAGAGCAAGAGTAAAACTAAAAAAAATGCATTTACAATTTCAAAACAACTTAATGAATTTTAAAATCAATAAAAAAAACAGACAGAAGTTAAAAAGTATAACATGGCTAGTAAAAAACCCTGAGGCCAGGGTGGACCATTGTTGGTGATCAATTTGGACGAGCCTGAGATGTTGTTTCAGGGGGGCCTTATATCTCTTTTTGGGGGCGCCTCTCTTGCACTGACCCGTGGCGAGTTCACCATAGAGTAGTATCTTTGGGAGGCGGTGGTCCTCCATCCTAGAGACATGCCCCGCCCAGCGCAGCTGTGTTCTCAATAGCATGGCCTCAATGCTGGTGATCCCTGCTTGCTCAAGGACAGCAACATTCGTCACATAGTCGGTCCAGTGTATATTTAGGATTGTGCAAAGACAGCGCTGATGAAAGCGTTCGAGGAGTCGTAGATGTTGGCGATAGGTGACCCATGTTTCAGACCCATAGATGAGAATGGACTGTACGATAGCTCTGTACACACTGATATTCGAGGGAGAGCCACTGATCCCGGCCCCGTCGGTGAAGAGTCTCGGTGTGATACTAGACTCGAGACTCTCGCTGGAGGCCCAGGTTGCTGCGACAAGTAAAGGAGCTTTCTTCCACCTGCGCCAGGCACGTCAACTGGCACCTTACCTTCCATCGGATGCGCTGGCTACGGTGGTCCATGCCACAGTGACATCGCGGCTGGACTACTGTAATGCCTTGTAAAGTGGGGTTGCCACAGTCAACCACTCGTAAAATCCAGCTAGTGCAGAATGCAGCCGCCAGACTCTCACCGGGACACCGCTGAGATGCCACATAGCGCCATCTCTACAGCGCTTACACTGGCTGACAGTCGAGCTCAGAGCCATCCACAAGATCTTGTCGCTTACCTTTAAGGCCCTCCATGGCGCCGGCCCAGCTTACTTAAGACTGCTTGTTCGAACCAGTTCATTTAAGGTCGCCGCGTTCAGTGAACAGGGACCTTCTCCGCATTCCAGGTGTGAGTGAGGCCCGCCTCGACATCACAAGACGGAGAGCCTTCTCCATTGCGGCCCCTGTTCTCTGGAACTTGATGCCGGTGGAGCAGAGAGCTATCCTGGACATGCCCCAGTTCCTGACCGCATTGAAGACCTGGCTCTTCCGAAAGGCTTACGGCTAAGGACACCTCCCAGACTTAGCCTGAGCTACTGGAACTATTTTAATTAAATTCCTATTCTTTTAGCTTTTAACTATTGAACTGTTTTATGCGCTTTATGTGTAAGTCGCCCGGAGCACTGACGTGGAGGGCGACTCACAAATAATAAAATCAATCAATCAATCAATCAATCAATCATATTGGTACTTTGCTTCAGGTGCTTGTTGCTCCAGACTCTTTTGTGAAGCCTTCCGAATGCACTATAGGCCTTTCATAATCTGTGATCTATCTCTTTGTCAATCTTGGCGTTTGAAGAGATGATGCTTCCCAGGTAGGTGAACTGCTGAACGGACTTAAGCACAGATTTGCCTATGCTGACATGGGGATGGTGGTGTTCTTCCTATGGTGCGGGCTGATAGAGGACTTCCGTTTTCTTCTTACTTACACACATTTTCTTACTAACACACATTTGCTCACTAGTTCAAAATGTTATATTTCAATTAGGCAGGGAATCTTTGTTTTTCATGTCGGAAGCCATATTGTCATTTGTCAAATAGTGGTTGGGTCTTTTGGACACTGAGTAAATCTAAGCCAAAATGGGTGGAGCCAGACATAATTCCTATCAATTTGTTCCCTAGTACGAAAAAAAGAGACTTATTGCATTCCCTCATTCCAGTTTAGAATTCAATTATTTCCTTGAGCCTTCTCCCTCAATCCACATTAGAATGTGTCACAAGGATTCAAACCAAGTTCGTTCAAGGTCAGCTCTCGCTGCTTGCAGTGGCTACTCGACTGTCCCCCATTTGCATCAAGAACTTGGCTTTCAGAGATATGCTACTTATGAAGACGTCCATTAAGCTCTTCATGAATTCTGCTCATCTGTTACGCTGAGTGTCATGAAGTGCAAATTCTCCATTATCTAGCCTAGGGAATATTCAGAACACACACATTGATACCTATTTTATGTTAATCCTCCCTGCCCTCCTTGCTCCTGGTGAGATATAGAAACAAGACGGAGAGTTCAGGTCCCTTCCCTTATTAATTTCTTGTTGATTTCTAGAGATCGGATTACAGTCCTTGGAAAAAGAAGCCGTCTCTAGGATTGGGTGATGTTCTTTTCTGATATGTGGATTGTAGGGATTGCATCGATCCCACCATAGCCTTTGAACACAAAGTATGTGGCAGGCTGCCTGGGACTGGACTGTTGCCAGAACATGCCCTCATAACATGACATAAAAAAATCTCTGTAGAGTTGGCAGTGTTTTACTATCCATTTTCATCACCCACAAACAAGCAATATCCCTGACCATAGAAAATATTTGACTGCAGCATTGGAGCAGTCAATCCACTCTAGGAAAGCAAATGTGTATGAAGGAAAAGAAATCCAAATTGCTATTTCAGGGGAGAGGTGTTATCCTGGCTTTTGGATTTTGTTTTCTGTGTGACAATTCTCATTTACTAACACAGTGTTTCCCAAACTTTTTTGAGCCGCGGCACACTTTTTACATTTACAAAATCCTGGGGCTCACCACCAACCAAAATGACACAAAACGACACTCTAACACAGTAATATATATAGTTAATATGTTTAAAAATGTATTTATACACTCAGTGTGAAACCTGGGCCTGTTTCGATGAACACAACATAGATATCCTGGCAGGAATGGCAGAAAGACACAAACTTCCCACACAGAACTCCCATAACCAAGAGAAAATCTATAAGAGTTTGGTGGGCATTGACCTTGAGTTTTGGAATTGTAGTTCACCTATATCCAGAGAGCACTGTGGACTCAAACAATGTTGGATCAGGACCAAACTTGGCATGAATACTCAATATGCCCAAATGTGAACACAGATAGAGTTTGGGAAAAATAGACCTTGACATTTGGGAGTTACAGTTTCTGGGATTTATAGTTAACACACAAACAAAGAGCATCCTGAACTTTTGCAACAATGGAATTGAATCAAACTTGGCATATTGAACTCTCATTACCAACAGAAAGTACTGAAAGAGTCTGCTTGGGAATTGACTTTGAGTTTGGAAGTTGTAGTTCATCTACACCCATAGAGCATTTGGGAGTTACAGTTTCTGGGATTTATAGTTCACTCACAAACAAAGAGGACCTTGAACTCTTGCAACTCAGTGTTTTCCTGAGGCACACCAGGTGATCGCTCATGGAACACTAATGTGCCGGGGAACACTGGTTGGGAAACACTGTACTAACAGACCCATTTCCCACATAGCAATAGTGACACATGTTGATCAAAGTTTTTGAAATTAATTAAGCAAATCTGAATTCAGACAAGAACCTGGGAAGTGGCTGATGCACAGTTGGCTAACACATATTACATATAAGATGACATAGCATGTACCTTATTAAGCTAGAAATATATTTATGTTTAGAGTAGACCTGAAGTAGCAATTGCAAAGAACTTCTGAAAACAGAAAGAGGGCAGGTTGTGGCTGCATCTACATTGTAGAATTAATGCAGTTCGATACCACTTTAATGACCATGGCTGAATGATATAGAACAGTGTTTCCCAACCAGTGTGCCATGGCACACTAGTGTGCCGTGAGCGAGCATCAGGTATGCCGTGGGAAATTGGAACCTCCAATCCCCTTTCTTCCCCCTCCTGCCAAACACTTTTTCTTCTCCACTCGGGCTCCTTTCTTCCCAGGCTCATTCTGCTCGCTTTGCTCTGGGGCGAGTCTGCGCAGTCGCGCCCGCACGGGTCATGTCTTCCTCCCTCCCCCTCCCCTCCTGAACACATTCATGCTGCCCCTTTGGATCAAAATGGCAGCAGAAGCAGCAGTGGAGAAGAAAAAGTAAGTGTTCGGTGGGAGGGGGAAGAAAGGGCGCGAAGGGGAAGGGGGAGGAAAAGGTCTCTGTCGAAAGCTGGCATGGGCAAACTTGGACCTTCCAGTTGTTTGGACTCCAACTCCCACCATTCCTAGCAGCCTCAGGCCCTTTTCCTTTTCCCCCCTCAGCCACTTAAGCAGGAAAGGGCCTCAGGCTGTTAGGAATGGTGGGAGTTGAAGTCCAAAGCACCCAGAGGGCCCAAGTTTTCCCATGCCTGTTTTAGGGACCTTAAAGTGGTGAGCCTCCTTCCAACATTGTGATTCTGGATAGAAAACAAACAACAACATAACATAACAGTCCACAATGCTCTCTGGGTGTAGGTGAACTACAACTTCTAAACTCAAGGTCAATTCCCAAGCAAACCCTTTCAGTACTTTCTGTTGGTAATGAGAGTTCAATAGGCCAAGTTTGGTTCAATTCCATTGTTGCAAGAGTTCAGGATGCTCTTTGATTGTGTGTTAACTATAAATCCCAGTAACTGTAACTCCCAAATGTCAAGGCCTATTTTCCCCAAACTCCATCAAACTCCAAGTTTGGTCCTGATCCCACATATTGTTTCAGTCAACAGTGCTCTCTGGATATAGATGAACTAAACTCCAAAACCCAAGGTCAATGCCCACCAAACCCTTATAGTATTTTCTCTTGGTTATGGGAGTTCTGTGTGGGAAGTTTGTGTCTTTCTGCCATTCCTGCCAGGATATCTATGCTGTGTTCATTGAAACAGGCCCCGGTTTCACAATGAGTGTATAAATACATTTAAAAACATATTAACTATATGTATTACTGTGTTTGAGTGTCATTTTGTGTCATTTTGGTTGGTGGTGTGCCCCAGGATTTTGTAAATGTAAAAAATGTGCCGCGGCTCAAAAAAGGTTGAAAAACACTGATATAGAACATGGGAGTTGTGATTTTACAAGGTCTTTAACCTTCTCTACAAGAGTCCTGGTGCCTCAGCAAACTACAACTCCCAGCATTGAGCCACCACAAAGGAAGTGGTATAAATTGTATTAATGTACCCTGAGACGTTGAAAGAGTTTCGGCCACTATTTTTTGGATGTCAGCTCCAGTTAATAGAAATGAAGCCTGTTTCCCAGTGAACGCACAGAAGATTTAGGAAGATCTATGTGGTTGCAAATGCTCGTTGTAAGATTTTTCATTATTCACTTAGCATGTTTCAGGATTTATTTTACAAATGCAATATTATCTCCTGTCAAGAGCATTCAAAGCATTATGTGCACTTGCAGGCTGGTTTCCTTATGTCTTTGGGTTGGGGACGGGACAGATAATTCTCTGCATGCCTCCAGTGTGTGTGCGTGTGTGTCTTCAACGGCCATCATTTAAAATGGAGAGAGGAATGCAATGTACTGCAGATCTATCCTCGGAAAGTAGCTGCTCAATCAACAGAATGACAAAATGATGGTGCTCTAGTCGAGAGGCTCTCCAGCCTGCAGTAAAAAGAGCCATAAAACACTGTACAAACAGTTTCAAGCACTGCCGCCCCTACCCGGCAGTGACAAGAATTAAGGGAACACTCCTGCAATATTGACTTGCAAAGCAGACACACACATGTGCACACACATAAGTATAATTTCATTATTTTTTATTTTTGTTCTTCTACTGCAGGGGTGCCCACACTTTTTCATCATGCGAGCTACTATAGGAACAATCAAGTTGAAAAGATCACCTATTGTGCATGTGAGCGTGCGCGTGCGCATGCTCCTACTGCAGCCTTCCATCCGCGCGGGGCTTCTTTCTTGCCTGCCTACGAACTTGCCGCCACGCGCACCCGGGAAGGGGATCTTCCTTGCCTGCGCGCACGCTCTCTCTTAATGTCTTCGTTGCCTTCCTCCTTCCTGCTGCGTGCTTTCGCAAAGCAGGAAGTCCCCATCCCGTCCTGCTTCTTGCGTGCACAGCAGCCCCCCCCCCCATGCACACAGCAGGAGGGTATTTATTAGGCATGAGAAAAAAGTTATGAAAATGAAAAGAAATCGGAAGGGATTCGGATGTATGGGACTTTCAAGTTTATACGCATCGCAGGGCCAATCCCGGAAGTGGACTTTCTTTTCTGCACCCCCTGGGCCCAAATTTTTGTTAGATTAGTAACTATTTCAGATGCCCACCCAACAGGAAAATTTCCCCCTCCAAAATAGCTTTGCAGACATAACTCACAGTCAAATTGGGGCCTTTCCATGCTTGGAGCCTAATTAGAGTGAAAGGCCTCCTCCAGGAAGTGAAAAAGGAGCCGGAAATGATAGAGAGATCCAGATCGGGACTCCTAGAGGGGCTGGAGGACTGACGGAAAAAGCGATTTAAACACCCAGGAAAGGGGGGTTAGATAGAAGGACAGAGTAGAAGGACATAAGAACTGCTGAGAGAAGGGCAGCAGGAGTGAAAAGAGCACGGAGAGGAGAAGGAAGAGTTCAGAATCAAGAAAAGCCATAGAGTTCAAACGGAGGTCCTAGACTGCTATGGTAAAACTGAATGGGGAAAAGCTGGAGTGAGGAGAACTCTACAGATTAGCAAGGCCTGCACCAGAGGTGGGCATTGGCAACTATTTTATTTAATAATATTAATAATAATATATTAATGCATTATATGTCCCTGCAAAGAAACCCTGTCCTTTTATAATATTAATAATAATATTAATAATAATATATTAATGCATTATATCTCCCTGCAAGGAAACCAAGGAAAATGTTGCCCCTTGATTTGCCTGTGCTTAAAACAGTGTCAGTCCTGTTTCCCTGCTTTGCCTACTTTAGAACTACTAACGAATTTCGTTAGTAATTACGTTACATTTTAGAATTTTTTGGAATTTTTTGTAAGTCTTTCTATTACTAATCAAAAAAAATCCCCCCCCCCATTAGATTTTCAATTCCCTATTTTTGGGTTCTAAACCATGCCTGGTATTTATAGACGCACCCGCCAGCGCTCCGGCCAGATATGGCTTTGGCGGCGGCTCAGAAGGCGCAGGGCTGGGAAGAAGGGCCGCCTGGCTGCTGCCTGGGCCAGGAAACTCAACGGAGAGCGGGACCCACGTGAGGCTGGAGCCTCCCCACGGCAGCCTCCCCCCCTCCCTCGAGGCTTCCTTACCTGGGCCGGAGACGGAAGAGTGGAAGAGGTGCTTCCCAAAGTGACAGATGCAGTGGGGGTGTCCTTCCTTCCTTTCGAGGGTGTCACTCAGAAAGGACGCCTAAGTGGACGGCTGGCAGGAAGGAGGACCCCTCCCACTGGTGGCAGTCCATGCCCACGGGAGAGAGAGAGAGAGAGCCTCTCTCTCTCTCTTTCTCTCCCCGTGGGGCCTCTGGGCCAGCAGGGGGAGCACTCAGTGATCTGAGGCGGCTGATCGCCCTGGCAGCCCGGAAGATAGTCCCTAAGGATGGCAGGCACTCCAAAGCCTCCGCTCCCCTGGCCTGTCTGTCAACGCAGGCCCCACAGCCCGTGATGGGATGGTGGCAGCGACACCCCTTCCTCTTGGCCCCGCCCCCAATGCCCTTCTCCCCAGGCCGGACAGAATCGGCTGCCAGGCCAGATTCGGCCCGCGGGCCCTAGGGTGCCCACACTGTAGAACAGTACAATTTGATACCCCTTTGACTGCAATGGCTTAGTGGCATGGAGACATGGGAGTTATTGCTTAGTGAGGCACCCATACACTTTGGCAAAGGCCTTGTAAAACAATTCTTATGACTCCACAGTACTCAGCCATGGCAGTTAATATTGAATAAAAAAAATTAATTCTTCAAATGCAGATTCATCCAAAGACATTTGGAGGGTCAAAAGTTCCCAAATTCATAGCCTTCAACCATTAACTATGACTTCTCTCTATACTCTCTATGGTATGGTATACTCAATTGTATACTCTCAATGGAAGGTGCTCTGAGTCGCCTGAAAAGGGCAGTATAAAGGGCTGAAAAGGGCTGAAAAGGGCAGTATAAAAATGTGGTAAATAAGTAAATAAATACTCTACTGATATGTTTGAATTTGGCTATCTTTCAAGGTGTAGACGTAAGCCAAACCACTAGAGTGAGGTTGGTTCGTGCTGAATAACTAATAACCAACAATGAATATGTCAATCAAACTATTGTAATTATTATTAATGAAACCAAAGGTGAATTAGAGCTTTATGTTGGCTGGAAACCCAGCTCACTCATATAAATGTTATGCACACACGCAGCGAATAACAAGCATATAAAAGGAATGCATGAACAAATAAACAAATCTGGCTCCGTGAAGACCAATATAATGCGGTATTTTAACAGCCACTGCAGACTGAGGTCTGGTGTCGGGGAAACTGAGGATAAAGTTCATATAGGGAGACCAGGTTGGTCTCTTGGATCCCGTATAGTAACAAGTAAACAAGGTCCAGGTAAGTAGGGAAGGATGCGGTGCGACATTGTAATCCGATATGGATGAGCAGACATAGAGTTCAAAGTCAGCGTCAACACAATCAAAGACGAACCAACTGGAGATGCCGTGGACAGGGCCGTAGCCAGGATTTTGATTCGGGGCTGAGTTTGGTTCGGGGGCCTGAGACTGGGTGGAAGAGGGTCTACCCTAGCAAACCTTTTGTATTATCCCAATAACCCCATGAAGGTGAGATATAATGAGCATGGTGATCAGATCATGATATGAATAAACATAACAGTTTAAATAATGTACTAGTAAGGCCTTTTCGCAGACCACCCTGAGAATTTCGGGGGCTGAAGCCCCTTAGCCCCGGCTACATGCCTGGCCATGGATGAAAGGTAAGATAAGTAAATGTAATCCATCAGCGACCAAGGTAAAAAGGTAACAGTTTCGCATGACATTAAGTCTAGTCATGTCCGATTCTGGGGGTGGAGTGGTGGGGGTGGGGTGGGCAGGGGGTGCTCATCTCTATTTTTAAGCTGAAGACCCAGCGTTGTCTGTAGATAGTCTAGGGTTGCCACATGAATAAGGGACAAGTACCCAAAAATAGGGATTTTTTTCACAAAAATAAGGAACACTTCATAAAAACTTGAAAATTATCAATTGATGTTCAAGTTTATGAAGTGTCCTTTATTTTTGTGAAAAATTCTCTATTTTAGGTACCTGTCCATTATTCAACAACAATTTTATTGATTAGCCAGAAGCCATATCAAATACACACAGAACACAGACACATTGCAATGATTCTAAAAACAATCTGAGGAGAATTCTAGACCATTACATCAATTAAACCCCTGTTTTGCCCAGCAGGAGGGATTCTAAGGGAGGTGGTAACAATTCACAGGTCCTCATCTCCAACACAATTTATTCCAATTGCATCTATGTAATCAGATCTTAGTTTCATGGCTTTACAGAGAAAACGAGCAGTAGCATCTGTTATCAGCTTGTTGGAGCCGGCCAGCAGAAGTGAGACTTTTGCTAGAGGGTCCCAATGATTTTTTCCCACGAAAATATCTCTAGCAGTTGTTTTCTCTCTATTTGATAGATTTTACAATAAAGCAGAAGATGAGTTAGATCTTCGATCTCAGGGGCACCACAAATACAGATACGCTCTTCATAGGGAATTTTCTTGAACCTCCCATATCTCACCATTGAATCTAATTGCTCAAACCTGGCTCTAGTGAAAATTTTCCTTAGGTGGTGTAATCTTCCTTGCTGTAAGTAAGTGATTAATTGGAAGGATTTCTTAAAACCACTCAACCATCTCAGGGAAACAGTAGAACCCAAAGAGTCTATATCGGTTTGGGCATAATGTCTTTAATTCGTTGACGCACTTCTTTGAAGTGCTTACTTAACTCTTGACCAGATTGGTGGACTGGGAATATTACCTGAATGCCACTCCTTCTGTTGTAATCAAACAAATGGTCAGCCCCCGATTTATAAGAACTGCTAGATTGTTCCAGCAAACATAATTTTGTCCATTATTCTTATATCAAAATGTGGTAACCCTAGTAGACACCTCCAAGGTCATGTGGCTAACATGACTGCATGGATCCCCATTTACCTTCCCGCAGAAGTGGTACCTATTAATCTACTCACATTTGCATGTTTTTGAACTGCTAGGTTGGTAGAAGCTGGGCCTAACAGTGGCTAAATGTGTTAAGGGGGAAAAAAGGCTGTTCAAACACTGAACACCCTTTCACACTAAACAATAATAATAATACTTTATTTATTACCCGCTTCATCTCCCCAAAGGGGACTCGGAGCGGTTTACATAGGGCCATGCCCGAACAACAAATCACAGAATATATCACAAACATCAGAAAACAATAAACACAATAAAAGCAATAAACACAATAAAAATACATCTTTGAAAACACAACAACATAGGGGAAGCTAAAACAGAAACGACAGGGCAAGCCACATGTACATATAAAATGTTTAAAAACTCGGGGGAGATAACTGGAGCAGTGTCAAAACATAAAGGGTCACATAGGGGGGGAAGAGGTCACACCAAAAATGGGGAGCCTAATCTCCAAAGGCCCAGTGGAAAAACCAGGATTTAAGTTGTTTTTTAAAAGGATTCCAATGAGGGGGCATTCCTAATCTCTCCCGGGAGGGAATTCCAAAGATGGGGGGCCACAGAGGAGAAGGCTTTCTCCAGGGCCATAGCCAGGATTTTGATTCGGGAGGGGCTGAGTTTGATGGGGGGGCTGAATCTGAGTGGGAGAAAGTCTACCCTAGCAAAACTTTTGTATTGTTATCCCAATACCCCCGTGCATATGGGATATATTGAGCATGGTGATCAGATCATGATATAAATACACATAACAGTTTAAATAATGCACCAGTAAGGCCTTATTGTGGACCACATGAGAATTTCAGGGGGGGGGCTGAAGCCCCCCAAGCCCTCCCCCCCCCCGGCTACATGCCTGGCTATCTCCCTAGTGCTCACAAGCTGGGTCTGTGAGACTGGCAGGGGCGAAAGGAGGGCCTCCCCTGAGGAGCGAAAGGCTCAGGCTGGATCATGGGAGGAGAGCCGGTCCCAAAGGTAGGCAGGTCCCAAACCATTTAGGGCTTTATAGGTAATCACCTGCATCTTGAATTGGGCTCGGAAAATAAACGGCAGCCAGTGGAGCTCTTGAAATTTCTTTGGGGGGGGGGGGTCGACCGCTCCCTGTAACCTGCCCCAGTTATTAATCTGGCAGCAGAGCGTTGGACAAGTTGAAGTTTCCGGGCCGTCTTCAAGGGAAGTCCCACGTAGAGCGCATTGCAGTAATCCAATCTAGTGGTAACCAAGGTGTGGACCACCATGGTCGAGTCAGACTTCATGAGGTATGGTCGCAGTTGGCGCACGAGTTTTAACTGTGCGAAGGCTCTCCCAGCCACCGCCGACACCTGAGCATCAAGCGTCAACGCTGAGTCTAAGAGA
>JARBWK010002655.1:0-14438 GCA_030556195.1 Anolis apletophallus | reverse complement strand
AGGTGAACTATACATCCCAGTACCTACAATTTTCTTTAAATCATGGTGAATTCTCCCCAAACTTCTCTAGTACAGTGTTTCCCAACCAGTGCCAGGGCACACTAGTGTGCCGTGAGCGATCATCAGGTGTGCCATGGGAAATTGGAACCTCCAGGAAAAGGGGGGGAGAGTCTAGTGTGTTGAAGTATAAAAACCCTAAGAAACCTACCCTCGATAAAAGGCACAAAATTACAAACACCCCCTCCCCACCTGCTGTCTATTTGTTCTCTCCTCTCCATGCATTGGGAAGGCCCGCCTCCCTTTCCCAAGTAGAGACCTCCTCTTGCCTCCTGGGGTTCTGTGTGGAAGTTTGGCCCAGTTCTATCATTGGTGGGGTTCAGAATGCTCTTTGATTGTAGGGGAACTATAAATCCCAGCAACTACAACTCCAAAATGTCAAGGTCTATTTCCCCTGAACTCCATCTGCGTTCACATTTGGGCATATTGAGTATTCATGCCAAGTTTGGTCCTGATCCAACATTGTTTGAGTCCACAGTGCTCTCTGGATATAGGTGAACTCCCACAACTCAAAACTCAAGGTCAATGCCTACCAAACTCTTATAGCATTTTCTCTTGGTTATGGAAGTTCTGTGTGGGAAGTTTGTGTCTTTCTGCCATTCCTGCCAGGATATCTATGTTGTGTTCATCGAAACAGGCCCAGGTTTCACACTGAGTGTATAAATACATTTTAAAACATATTAACTATATGTATTACGGTGTTAGAGTGTCATTTTGTGTCATTTTGGTTGGTGGTGTGCCCCAGGATTTTGCAAATGTAAAAAGTGTGCCGCTCAAAAAAGGTTGGGAAACACTGGTCTAGAGCCCATCCGTGTTTGGTTTCACAGTGCGCTCTGGATGTAGGTGTACTCTAACTCCCCAAATTAAGTTGAATTTTCCCCAAAAGATCTCCAAATTTTATTTTTGCTGGTCATGGGGACTCTGTGTTCCAAGTTTGGTCCAATTCCATCTTGGAGTTCATAGTGCTCATTGATTGCAGGTGAACTATAAATCCCAGTACCCACAACTACAAAATGCCCAGACCAATTCCCCTCACAACCCACCAGTATTCAAAATTGGGCACATTGGGTACGCATGCCAAGTTTGGTCCAGATCTAACATGATGGGTTCATAGTGCACTCTGGATGTAGGCGAACTACAACTCCTATAAATCCTTCCAAGACCTCCAGTATTTTTGTTGGTCATGGGGGTTTTGTGTGCCAAGTTAGTTCCAGGTCCATTGTTGGTGGAGTTCAGAGTGCTCTTAGAATGGAGGTGAACTATACATCCCAGTACCTACAATTTCTTTAAATCATGGTGAATTCTCCCCAAACTTCTAGTATGTTAAGTTGATGATCGATTCCTCTGTTTGCTGTGTGCCATAGAAAAGAATAGGAAAGGGTTGAGGGAGAGGCAGTGGGCGGGGTTATGCAAATTCCACACCAAAGGAGAGAGAGTCAGAAACACTGGGATGTCTGTGGTGGAGGAAACAAAGAAAATCTAGTATGGAGTTGTCCACGTAGGAAACCTACAAAATGTAAATATTAAAATAGAATATTAATATTAATAATAATATTAATATTAAATCGGTTTGTCCTCTTACTACCAGTATATACAAATGTGATGCTGCCATTACATTTTAAAGGAGAATGCCAAAACTCACGTTATTTATTTTTAGCAGGGCAATGTATGCCACTATGTAGTAACCGCGGCTGTCAGCACTTCCATTTGAACTATTTTGGGGCTTTTGAAGTATTTTGGTGCATCATTACGGGAGTTGCAAAAAAAAAGCAGAGCATTGCATTTCCAACCATTTGCTGCGTATGCAAAGCAGAGCCTTAAAAGTCCCCCCCCCTCAAAACATGACCACAAAGAACAACTAATTAGTTAACATCTTTGCATATTGCCTCCACTAAATCCCACACTAAATATTTGGGATACTCTTAGTACTGAAAAAAGCGACAAGCATTGACGAAAAGTAGTCTTTGAGGCATTGAGTTTGAACTTAAGGATGAAATTTTTTTTTTACTTTCTATCGCCTCTTCCTTGTGGCGCAGCAGGTTAAACCACTGAGCTGCTGAACTTGCTGACCGAAAGGTTGCCGGTTCGAATCCAGGGAGCGGGGTGAGCTCCCACTGTTAGTCCCAGCTTCTGCCGACCTAGTAGTTCAAAAACATGCAAAAGTGAGTAGATCAATAGGTACTGCTCCGGTGGGAAGGTAACAGCATTCCTTGCAGTCATGTCAGCCACATCACCTCCCTGGACACATCTTTACACTTTGATGCCACTTGAACTGCCATGGCTCAATGTAAGGTAAAGGTAAGCGCCGGACTAAGGTAATTTAAAATGGTAAGAGGACCTTATTTTGGTGCCCCCCTCGCTCTCCAGCCCCGTGGAGGCTGTGCCTGCATGCCGGAGTGCCCGTGCGCAGAGCCAGCTAGTTTCGCAAGATGTGCTATTGGCCTGGGCTGATTGCCCTACACGGGGCCAAAAGGAAGGAGCATTTTGGAGGTGGCTAGAGGCTGAGTGCCTCCGGCTGTGGAACGTTGCTCCTTTTAGGCCTCGTGGTGTGGGGCAGTTGGCGGCTCTGGGAGGCTGGGCTCGCCCTGCGGTGATGGCGCATGTGTGAAACTTCCGCACGTGCGCCATTGCCATGGGGCCGGCTCGGCTGCCTGGAGCCGCTGATCGCCCTGCACCACGGGGCTGGGAGGGAGGAGTGTTTTGCAGCCGGGGGCGCTCTGCCTCTGACCGCCTCCAGAGCGCTCCTCCTTTTCGGCCTCGTGGTGTGGGGCGATGGGGACAACGTAAAATGCGCCCCTGAATATTGGCAAGTGGTAAGCAAATGCTTACTTTGCAGAGTGCAAGATCCAGCTCTGGGTAAAGGTTTTCCCCTGACATTAAGTCCAATCGTGTCCAACTCTGGGGGTTGGTGCTCATCTCCATTTCTAAGCCGAAGAGCTGGCGTTGTCCATAGACACCTCCAAGGCCATGTGGCCGGTATGACTGCATGGAGCACCATTACCTTTCCGCTGGAGCGGTACCTATTGATCTACTCACATTTGTATGTTTTCAAGCTGTCAGGTTGACAGAAGCTGGGGCAGCAGCGGAAGATCATGCTGCTCCCGGATTCGAACCTGTGACCTTGGGGTCAGTAAGTTTAGCAGCTCAGCGGTTTAACCCACTGTGCCACCAGGGCCACCTGGCACAATGCTTTGGGTTCAAAAGAGATGTAGTTTGTATTCCTTTGGCATACAAAGGAATGACAAATGGAACGACAACCCCCATGTTTTCATAGCATTGAGCCGTGGCGATTCAAGTGGCGCCAAACTGCATTCATTATATGGTGTAAATGCACCCCCAGTTTCAGATTTGAAGATAGGAAGGACCTCCCTCTCTTCCGGAGCTGAGTATCTGTTTACTTTTCAGATTTATACCATATGGATCAAATGATTATAAGAGATTAAGGGTATTTTTCTGTCATGGATCACACAAAGCCTTATCCCTCTAACCACTTTGATTGCACTATATTTGGAAGATAGTGGTTTGGAAGTACGGTATGGGATCACAACTCGCCCTTAACAAAGGCGCCCTTTGCCACCCTTTATGAGACATGATATTGCAGAGAAGGTCGGCTGTGGGAGGTGTCGGAAGGCAGCGAAGGGCTGCTAAGGCCGACTGCTTTGCAAGAACAAGCTGGGATCGATCCTGTTGGCATTCTGCTTCTTATACTTACTGGAAACAATGAATGCAATAAAATACATAGTCTGCAGAGTGGGAGACAGAGAATGCATCTATACCAGTGTTTCCCAACCAGTGTGCTGTGGCACACTAGTGTGCCGTGAGCAACCATCAGGTGTGCCGTGGGAAATTGAAACCTCCAATACCCTTTCTTCCCCCTCCTGCCGAACACTTTTACTTCTCCACTCGGGCTCCCTTCTTCCCAGCTTCGCTCTGCTCGCTTTGCCTCGCTTTGCTCTGGGGCGAGTAGCGCCCGCACGGGTCACGTCTTCCTCCCTCCTCCCTCCCCTCCTGAACACGCTCACGCTGCCCCCCCTCGGATCAAAATGACGGCAGAAGAAAAAGTAAGTGTTTGGCAGGAGGGGGAAGAAAGGGCGCGAAGGGGAAGGGGGAGGAAGAGGTCTCTGTCGAAAGCTGGCTTGGGCAAACTTGGACCTTCCAGGTGTTTTGGAGTCCAAATCCCACCATTCCTAGCAGCTTCAGGCCCTTTCCCCCCTCAGCCACTTAAGCAGGAAAGGGCCTCAGGCTGTTAGAAATGGTGGGGGTTGAAGTCCAAAGCACCCAGAGGGCTGAAGTTTTCCCATGCCTGTTTGAGGGACCTTACAGTGGTGAGCCTCCTTCCAACATTGTGATTCTGGTTAGAAAACAAACAACAACATAACATAACATTGTTTGAATCCACAGTGCTCTCTGGGTGCAGGTGAACTACAACTTCCAAACTCAAGGCCAATTCCCAAGCAAACCCTTTCAGTACTTTCTGTTGGTAATGAGATTTCAATATCCCAAGTTTGGTTCAATTCCATTGTTGCAAGAGTTTAGTATGCTCTTTGATTGTGTGTTAACTATAAAACCCAGAAACTGTAACTCCCAAATGCCAAGGTCTATTTTCCCCAAACTCCATCTGTGTTAACATTTGGGCATATTGAGTATTCATGCCAAGTTTGGTCCTGATCCAACATTGTTTCAGTCCACAGTGCTCTCTGGATATAGGTGAACTACAACTCCAAAACCCAAGGTCAATGCCCACCAAACTGTTATAGTATTTTCTCTTGGTTATGGGAGTTCTGTGTGGGAAGTTTGTGTCTTTCTGCCATTCCTGCCAGGATATCTATGTTGTGTTCATCGAAACAGGCCCAGGTTTCACACTGAGTGTATAAATACATTTAGAAACATATTAACTCTATGTATTACTGTCTTAGAGTGTCAATTTTGTGTCATTTTGGTTGGTGGTGTGCCCCAGGATTTTGCAAATGTAGAAAGTGTGCCGCAGCTCAAAAAAGGTTGGGAAACACTGCTCTATGTACAAGAAGCCAACGCTAGAGGGAGCGACAGACTGCAATACCCAAAGGGAAACAAAGGCAAGGATATATATCTATTTCCAAGCCGGCTCCTGCTACACAAGCAGGCCCACGCCCCCTGCCATGGCACTCTTTAGTACAATCTCCCATCTCCATTTCTCTGTTTCTCCAAGAAGATAAACCGCTGCATACATTTTGCAGACACAAATTGAGTCGTATAAAAAGGGGAGAAAAATTTACAACGGCACAAACGTGTGCCAGGAACTCATGGAATTAGGGCGTTATATAGTAACACTATAGACCAGTGTTTCCCAACCGCGGCACACTTTTAACATTAAAAAAATCCGGGGGCACACCACCAACCAAAATGACACAAAATGACACTCTAACACAGTAAAGAACTGCTGGGGCTTGGTGGCCTGCTGGGAGCAGGTGCTGGGAGTGCCAAAGCCGGGGAGGGGGCGGAGCCAGGCTGCACCATGCCCCACCCCTACCCCCGGCTTGACCTCTCCCAGCAGCTGCTCCAGCCTTGAGGGGGCAGTGCCAAGCCAGCGGTGGCAGAGCCAGCACAATGCTGGCTTGGCACTGTCCCCTCAAGGCTGGAGCAGCTGCTGGGAGTGCCGAAGCCGAGGGAGGAGGCAGAGCCAGGCCGCGCCATGCCCCTCCCCCTCCCCCAGCTTCAGCTCTCCTACAGGCCGTGCCATGCCCTGCCCCCTCCTCCCAGCTTCAGCTCTCCTACAGAGGAGGAGCTTGAGCGGTGGACGGGCTTCAGTGGGCGGGGCTCCCCCTGCACACGGCTTCAGCGAGCGAGGGGCGAGAGTCATGGTGGGAGTCATGGCAGATGGAGGCTGGCTGGGGAAACGGCCGAAGGAGGCGGCGCCCCAGTCCCTTCTTCTTTCTCTTCGCTACTGCCCGGCCCTTCCTCCTCCCCCAAGCAGCAGGAGTTCGGCAGGAGGGGGGGAGGAAGGGGGGCAGAGCGCTTTTCTTGCGGCACAGCAGGAGGTCCGTCACGGCACACTAGTGTGCCATGGCACACTGGTTGGGAAAGACTGCTATAGACAAGGACAATGAAAGGAAAGAATCTTCAGGAATATTTTAATATATTAAAACAATGTATAAAATATATTGAAATGTATATGTGTGTCCCTACTTCAAGGATTTTCACTTATCATGGGAGGTCCTGGAACAGAACCACCGTGATAAATGAGGGAACACTGCAAACCTCTGTGGTTTGCAGGCCCAGATCATGGCCTTTTGGCACCCTAGGCCAAAGGCTCTGCCCCCGGCCCTGGCCCCGCCCTGCCTCCTCGCCGGTGCGAGGAGGAGGAGGAAGGAAAGGGCGGGGCTCCCCGGCTCCTCCCTCTCTCCTAAAGCCACCATGCCGGCCTGAAAAGGGCGATTTCAGCCGCTTCTGAGGCCGGCACGATGGCTCCCCGCGGGATCGGCTCTGGGGGTGGGGCTTTCCTTCCTCCTTCTCGCGCCGGCGAGGAGGCGGGGGCGGAGCCAGGGCAGGGTGGAACCGGGGGTGGGGGCAGAACCTTTTAGCCAAGAAGAGCAAGGGGGCAGCAGGGCGGCCATGGATGGCGCATGCACACTTTTTTGGGAGTTTTTTGGATTTTTTGGGGATATTTTTGGAAATATTTTTGGAAATTTTTTTGGAAATTTTTTTTGAATTAAAAAAAAGTTTTTGGGGGGGTCCGGATCTGCTGCCCCCCCCCCCATGGCCTAGGGTGGCCTTATGGGTAATCCGGGCCTGGTGGTTTGTCTTTAACCAGGTGAGTTAGATTCTCTGTCGTAGTCTATCTGGGTTTTAGCATATGGCTCACCAGGCACCCTCTTTCACTGTGGTCCTAACTAACCACAAAAAAGTGACCCAAAAGAGGAGAGAGGGGAGAAGAGGAATGGCTTCTCCTGTCGCTTCATTCTTCCAGCTAGCATCACTACAGGTACCGAGCAGTCACCAGCACTATTTTTTGTGCCTGGTTGACACCACAAAAATGGCAGTGACCAGATAAAACTTGTGCGCCAGCTGCACCCGTACCTTGGGAAGTCTGACTTGGCCACGGTGGTCCACGCTCTGGTTATTTATTTTTATTTATTTATTTATTCGATTTTATATTCCGCTCCTCCCTGCAGGCTCGGGGCGGATTACAACAGCAAATTCAATAAAAACATCAAAATACACAACATTAAAAAACCATAGGTTACAGATTATAAAACTCAACACATGGTCATAAAATATTTCCGGGATTAGCCGAAAGCGAGTACGAAGAGGGCAGTCTTGCACGCTCTCCTGAAGGGAACAAGCTCTCGGATCGCGCGAGTATCGGGTGGAAGGGAGTTCCACAAGATAGGAGCCGCAACAGAAAAGGCACGCTGCCTAGTTGTGGATAAGTGACAGGAGTGGATTGATGGAATTTCTAGTAGATTCTGCTCCTCTGAGTGCAGTGATCTCGGGGGAACATACGGGGTAAGGCGGTCCCTCAGGTACACAGGCCCTAGACCGTATAGGGCCTTAAAGGTTAAAACCAACACCTTGAAGGCAATTCGGTACTCGATAGGAAGCCAGTGCAGTTGCTGTAGAATGGGAGTTATGTGCTCCCTCACCGGTGCTCCCACCAGCAAGCGAGCAGCGGCATTCTGCACTAGCTTGAGTTTCCGGATTGTCGACAAAGGAAGGCCCACGTAGAGGGCATTACAGTAGTCCAGCCTCGAGATGACCGTCGCTTGGATCACCGTGGCCAGGTCTTCCCTGGACAGGTAGGGCGCCAGTCGCCTAGCCTGTCGGAGATGGAAGAATGATACTTTGCTGACCATGGAGACCTGAGTCTCCATGGACAGCAAAGGGTCCAGGTGAACACCTAGACTCTTAACGAGGGATGACGGGCTAAGTTGCTCGCCATCCAGGGTAGGCAACCACACTCATCCAGCCCAGGGTGACCAGTTCACAAGATCTCCGTCTTCGACGGATTCACCTTCAACTGGCTGGAACGCAGCCATCCAGTCACGGCTTCAAGGCAGTGGTGGAAACAATTGGGTACGGTGTCCGGCCTGCCGTCCATTCTCAGCAGAAGCTGGGTGTCATCAGCGTACTGATAACACTCCAGACCAAAGTCACGGGCCAGCTGGGCCAGCTGGGCCAGGGGGCACATGTAGATGTTGAATAATAAAGGAGAGAGGATGGCCCCCTGGGGGACCCCACAAGTTAATGGGAGCCTCCCGGAGACCTCCCCTCCCCTCTCCACGCGTTGTCCCCGGTCCTGGAGGAAGGAGGCCACCCATTTAAGGGCAGTCCCCCTCACCCCAGGCGCGGCTAGACGGTGGGTCAACAATGCATGATCTACTGTATCAAACGCTGCTGTTAGATCTAACAAAACAAGCAGGGCTGATCCACCCTGGTCCAGCTGGCGGCAAAGTTGGTCTGTAATGGCGACAAGCACGGTCTCCGTCCCATGCTGAAGCATTCACAGGTTTCCAAGAAACAAATTGAGCATCGCAAATGCGGCTGGTGGGGACGAGAGACAGGGCCTTCTCGGCGGTGGCCCCTTGCCTATGGAACGCACTCCCAAACGAAATAAGATCGACTCCATCTCTCCTTGCTTTTAGAAAAAAGCTAAAGTCGTGGTTCTGGGATCAGGCCTTTGGGCAGCAGATGTAAATTGTACCTTTGGATTTGACTGGATTGACACTTTGGACTTGACTGGACTGACAATGTGTTCCGCTTGATGGCTTTAATTAGTTATTGTTGTATGTAGTGGTTTTTAATGTAATGTTTTAAATGTTTTTAATGCTTTTTTATGATGTTGATTATATGGTGTATTTTTATATTGTATTGTGGTGTTGCGGCCTGTAGTGCTGCAAATGTAAGCCGTGCCGAGTCCCCCTGCGGGGGTGAGAAGCTACGGGATACAAATACCATAAATAAATAAATAATAATAATAAATAAGGGTGGTAGTTGAGCTGAACCAGTTCTGGTGCTGCTGTGTTGTGCCAATCAGGCCCGGATTACCCATAAGGCCACCCTAGGCCATGGCCTTGAGCGGCGGCCATGGGGGGGGGGGGGGGCGGCAGATTAGGACCCCCCACTGAAGGCCTGAGAGGTGGGGACGACGCGACACAAGGGGGGAGGGGGCGGAGCGAAACCGTGCTGTTCCCTCCTCACTCGCGTTGTCGGCGTCGGGCCCTCCTTCAGTGAGGAGGAAGGAGGGGCCCCCGGAAGCACCCCCGCCCCCCGGAAGCGGCCTCGCCTCCCCGGGCAAGGGCGGCGCTTCCAGAGTGTGGCCTAGGGTGGCACAATAAGGTAATCCGGGCCTGGTGCCGATGCCATCCATTATAGAATCATAGAATTATACAATTGGATGGCCTTTTGATCTCTTCCAATACTGTGATTCTGTTATCGAACAACCGCCAATCCCCCAGGCCTGTTGTCTGACAACCGGGCAAGCCCCGTGGACCGACCACGGGGCAGAGACCGCGAGGGTTCAGTTAACCTGGCGAGCCCGGAGCGACTAGGTCCTCGTAGCCTACCCGCCTCCCGTAGATCCAATTATGCTCACCAATGCTGCAAGGTAGATGCCACGAAATTGTTTATTCTGCTCAGCTGAGAGGATGCGAACCGCAATACCCTGATTCCCGCAAAGAACGCATCCGTGTACATTCAAAACATTGGCTTTTAAAGGTTACAGAACTGTCAAAACAATTGAATTTCCCGCCTGCCCCCTTCTGGGCCGGCTCTGCTGGTGATTGGTTGGAACGTTTGAGGCCAGCTGATGGGCGGGAGGCCGGTCAGTTCCAGGGAGCCTATCAGCGCTCGCTCCCATTTGCCGGCTTCGGCCAATCAGAGGTCTGTGGCCATATATGGAGTTCCAGGAAGGGAAGCTTAGACGGAAATCACTGTCAATATGGCATATGAATAAAACAAAAGAGTCCTGGCCAGGTAAACGACCTGGGGTGACACCTGGGAATGATGAAATCATTGAGTTGATGTGTCCCATCTGTATGTGAATGGGGAAGGAGAGGAAGAAAGGCCTGGTGATTCACTCAGACCCCTTTGGTGACAAAAGGACTTATTTTGGGGCACACCTGGGTTCCGAAGCCAGCTGTGACACCCCGCTGTGAAGAACAAACTTTCATTGTCCAGGTTCCAAAGGCAAGCTAAGCTTGACGACTCAGACCGGGCGAGCTGCCTCGGATCCGGCCAGACGTGGAGTTGAAACAAGAGTTCAATTTCCATAACAAGACTCTGACCGGGCAACGCATGCAATATGAAATGGTGGTCAATAAAGGTTTTGGGAACAGGGTTCAGTTGCATTTCCTCTTGACAAACATAGTAAACACCTTCAAGGCAATCTTTCTTAACCAAGGGCAAGGAGGGAAGGGAAGGGTTACAAGGAGTCAAAGGAAAACTTATGAAGCCACACTGTATGTACAGGGATACAGGGGTACAGAAATGAGTCTATGATCTGTGTCCTTGGGCGAACTACATATCCCAGCCTGCAAAGGCTTGGGCTGCAGGTTCAAAACCCTCAAAAGCCCATAGATGTATTTTTGGCTCTCTGGCTGCTTCCAGCCAGGAAGGGATCTTGAGTTCGCTTCAGGGTCCTTGATGAAACTATCTTTCCCAGAGCAGGGAGGGTCCATGATGAATAGTGAGGCTTCTTGGCTCAATCAGCCAGGGAGAAGCGTCAGAGCAGTCCAGGAGAAGAAAAACAATCAGAAAAAGGCAAATAGAGGCACAGTACTTGGGAGAACTAGATCTGCGTTTTGGCATCAAGCTCTGCCCATCACCCACCCCCTGAAGAGATCTCTTTGGGCCGAACTGCCCCAAAAGCTGTCGTTTTTGAGCTGGGATATGCTTCCCCAGGCCGGAGAAAGGATAGGGAGAGAGGAAGAGAGAAGAGAGAAACGATGGGAGAAATGGCAGAGTGTTTATTTATTGTTTTGTAACGTGTGGCCAAAATGTCTTCCATACTATGTGCTGTATGAAGTGTTGTAAATGTGGAGAGGGGAGGTAATGGTGGCCGGGTTTACTGGGAGGGACGACGTTGGTGCAGTGTGATGTATGGAACTGAGTGAGGCCGAAGGGAAGGGGGGAACAGGAGTCTGGTACTGGTGCAACTTAGGCCATGGGCCAAAAGGAATACTGGGGACTCTCTGCAGTTGGTTCTTTTTTGGGTTTGGGGTTTCCTGGCTCGACTACAATTCTAATCACCAAATGTGCAGTGTGGACACCCAACAGCCTCTGAACCAGTTTAGTGGCTGGCTATGCAAACCATGGGAATACTGATCCAGAGAATAATAATAATAATACTTTATTTATACCCGCCTCCATCTCCCAAAGGGACTCGGGCGGCTTACATGAGGCCAAGCCCAATGACACATAATAAAACAGCACAGCAGCAAATAATAAAACAATACAATCAATATAACTTACACATAAGCAATAACAGACAATTTAAAACCATTATGGCCGGGCCAGATGTGAAGTATTAAAATTTTAAACTAAATAAACACTGGATGTGAACATGAACAGAGGTAGAATGTGTGTAGCAGGAAGGTTTTAAAGCAGGGTCGGGAACCTTTTTGACTCAGAGAGCCATGAAAGCACAATATTTGGAAATTTATTTCAGTGCGAGCCATATAATATATATAATACTAGCTGTACCCGGCACGCGTTGCTGTGCCCTATTTTGGAGATGCGAGAAAGTCTGAGTATGTAAGGGTTGGAATTGATGTTACTTATGGTCTTGGTGGGGTCATTGCTGTGTTGTTGTGGGTTGATCTGGTGGGTGGGATGTTGAAGTCCTGGGGAGTTGTCGGTGTGTGGTGTTGCTGGCGTTCTGCAGAGCTTGTGGATATACAATGTTTTTTGTCTTTCCGTCTGCTGTGTTGATGGATTGTAGAGGTTCTGTGGTTTCCCAACTCTGGATTTGAAAAAAGAAACTGTGTTTCTGATCTGGAGTTTGTTCTGCCCTTTTTGTTTGATGTATGTGGCGTTGCGAGTGTGTCGTCCGATGCTGTTCTTTTTAGAAGGCATGGCTTGTCTTTTGGGTCAGTTTCTGCCTGTGTGGAAGGAAGGAATGGCATACAAATGGGTTGAGCAGTAGACGCAAGGTTGTGTTATGTGCGTATTGTGTTGTGTGTAGGTATTAATTTTTTTGGTGAGTTAGTGGGTGTGTGGTGGAATTGTGGGTGGTAGTATGTTGTGGAATGCTTGTGTGGATGGGGTGTTTTGGGTGTTTGTGTGTGTTTGTAGAGTATCAGTGCAGAGTGGGGTGTGGTTGGAGTATAGGTGGAGCGGGTTTCTATCCTAGCCTTGGCTGGCTGTGCCCAGCAATACTATGGTTACTCAGCCTCCCTGCATTTTGTGTATGGGTTTCGCTGGCTGCCGCAGAGGGATGCTGGGAAATATAGTTTTTGTATTGTTGTTTTGGGGGCCTTCTAGGTTTTGGGGGGAAGTTTCTTTGCTAAAAACCTTCCTTACCTGAGGTCAGGCATGTAGCCGGGGGGGGCTAAGGGGGCTTCAGCCCCCCCAGTCTCAGGGTGGGTCCGCGAAAAGGCCTTACTGGTACATTATTTAAACTGTTACGTTTATTCATATCATGATCTGATCACCATGCTCATTATATCCCACATTAATAGGGGTTATTGGGATAACAATACAAAAGATTTGCTAGGTAGACCCTCTTCCACCCAGTCTCAGCCCCGAACAAAACTCAGCCCCGTCCGAAAGCAAAATCCTGGCTGCGGCCCTGCCTGAGAGGCCTATTTTTGTTGGCAAGTTTGGTGTCTCTGCCTTGGAAGGTTTCTCTGTCTCTGTCAGTCGTTCGATGACGGGACATCCTTTATATAATAGATATTTTAAGACTGAATTCAATGACCGGACACTTCAGACCTGGCTCTGCAAAAGGCACGCTCAGGACTCTGGGAAGGAAGAGAAGAAGGAAGGAAGGAAGGAAGGGGGAAAGAAAGATAGAGGAAATAAAGGAGGGAGGGGAAGAGGAAGAGAAAGAAAAGAAGACGAACCATGGAAAAGGAAGAAAAGAAAAGCAGGAGAGAGACAAAAGGGAGGAAAAGACAGAAGGAAATGGAAGGGAGAGGAAGGGTGGGGAAAAGAAAGGAAAGGGTGGAGGAAAAGTAAAATAATGAAGGGGAGAAGAAAAGAAAGAAGGGGAGAGAGAGGGAAGTGAAAAGAAAGGAAGGAAAAGGAAAGGAAGACTTGGGGGAAAGAATAGACGAAGAGGAAGGAAGGTAGGAAGGAGGAGGGAGAGGGAGTAAAGAAGGAAGGGGAGAGGGAGGGAAAAGGAAGAGAGAAGGAGAAGGGTGAAGGGAGAAAGGAAGGAAGGAAAAGGAAGGAAGAAGGTCGAAGAGGGAGAATGAAGGAAAGAAAGAAGGGGAGAGAGGGAGGGAAAAGGAAGGAGAGAAGGAGAAGGAAAGGGTGAAGGGGAGAAAGAAAGGAAGAGAAAAAATTGAAGAGGGAGAATGAAGGAAAGAAGGAAGGGGAGAAAGGGACAGAAAAGGAAGGAGAGAAGGAAATAATTGAAGAGGAAGGAAGGAACGAGGGAGGGAGGAAAGAAGGTAGGGAGAGAGGAGGGAAAAGAATGAAAGAAAAAGAGAGGAAAAAGAAAGGAAGAGAAAGGGAAGAAAGGAAGGGGAGGAGGGCACGGTGCCAAGGTGGACCTTGGTGTCGACGTCAGCAAGGCAACTCTCTGAGCTGCCCGATGCTGGGGGCAATGAGCTGGGCGTCCCGGGGGCAGTGAGGCTCAGTCCGCGGTGCCAGAGGCCAGGCCCACTTCCATTGCCTGCGCCAAGGCCTGTGGCAGAGGATGAGAGGAAGACGAGGTGGCGCTGCCGAGCCTGCCATTCCCGGGAAGGGCAGGGGGCCCGAGGCAGCGGATGAAAGAGGCAGGGGGGTGCAGAAGCGGCAGTCACAGCACATTTTCGCCCCTCCCGCCCGCTTCTAAATGAGGGCCGGTGCCTGGGGGAGCCAGATGCACCCTGAAAAAGGGCCCTCTGGCTCCTGGTTCCCCCACCCCGTTTTAAAAGGATAATGGGGGACAACCCAAAGGAGTTAAAATGCTTTAAATTTAAAAAAAAGATCAGAGCAGGGGTTGTTTACTTTTTTTTAGGGAAGGACATTGGGAAAACCCCGTTTTCAGGGCCCTCCCCAAAGATCCAAAAAAGGGCTTGTCTGATATCCGGGGGAGGGTTGGGTGGGGCCCCCCAAAGAAGGTTCCCCGTCCCCCAATTGCCCGCGAAAAGGGGGGGGTAGGGGCCCCTGAAATTAGAAGTTGTGGGGTGGTAGAAATACGGGGGATGGGGGGGGATCCAAACCGTCAGGGTTTTAGGTAAAAAACCCGCACCTTG
>JARBWK010002654.1:0-14438 GCA_030556195.1 Anolis apletophallus | reverse complement strand
TCACCTCAAATGAACAGATCAGATGGAAAATCCCGTGTGCAGGGAGCCTATGGTGGTCAAAGGAGGAGGAGGAGAAGTGGGAGGAGAGGGACTAATAGTCTGGGAGAGAGACTAATAGCAGCAAGGATCAGCTCTTGAAATTCCTTCTTTCATACAGCTGTTATTCATACAGACATCGTTACTATTCTCAGCAATTCAGACCTGTTTGGACTGTGCACAACAACAGAGAGAATCTCAAGGATGGAGTGGTGGGAATCATGAAGAGGGTGCGAAGGAGGAGGAAGAGCAAAGTACAATCAAGTACTCAATTTCTTCTTAATTTTAGGTTTGGATTGTTATTGTTGTTGTTGTTGTTTTGTGCCACAAATACTATCTTCCTGCAACAAAGAACTGGTAGGCTCACAAGCCGGAAAAAGTTACAGAAAACGAACACGTCAAACTACTCAGGGACTTCCGAATTCAGACAGACAGACTTTTGGAGCACAATACTCCTGACCTCACAATCATGTTAAAAAACAAAGAGAAACAACTGGAAAAATGACACAATATGAGTATTTCAAGATCAAACTGCAAAGACTCTGGCACAAACCTGTAAAGCTGGTCCCAGTGGTGATCGGCACACTAGGTGCAGTGCCCGTACCTTGGGAAGTCTGACTTGGCCACGGTAGTCCATGCTCTAGTTACATCCCGTATAGATTACTGCAATGCTCTCTACGTGGGGCTGCCTTTGTAGACTGCTCGGAAGCTTCTATTGGTCCAACGGACAGCAACCAGGTTGATAACAGGAGCGGCACTCAGGGAGCGTACAACTCCCCTGTTGTGCCAGCTCCACTGGCTACCAGTTTGTTACCGGGCACAATTCAAACTGCTGGTTTTGGCCTTTAAAGCTCTAAACGGTTCTGGTCCAACTTACCTGTCCGAATGCATTTCTCCCTATGAACCATCAAGATGCTTAAGATCATCCGGAGAGGCCCTGCTCTCGGCCCCGCCTGCTTCACAGGCGCGCCTGGCGGGGACGAGAGACAGAGCCTTCTCAGTGATGGCTCCTCGGCTTTGGAACTCCCTTCCTAGTGACATCAGATCTGCCCCCTCCCTCCTGACATTTCGTAAGAAAGTAAAGACTTGGCTTTTTGAGCAAGCATTCGCAGACGAACTTTAATTGAGATCAAGGATTACTATGACGACGAAACGGAAACCGAATTTAAGATTGTGGAGCTGAGATTTGTATTTTGTAGTTTTCAACTGTTAATTTTATAGGTTTTTTAATGACTGTTTTTATCTTGTGATGTATTGTATATGGGCACTTGTTGCCACTTGTTCACCGCCTCGAGTCGCCTTCGGGCTGAGAGAGGCGGTATAGAACCATGGCAAATAAATAAATAAAGACCTTGGCCTGCACTTAAACACAATCTGCGCTGACAAAATTACCATCTGTCAGCTGCAAAAGGCCACCTTACTGGGATCTGCACGCATTATTCGTCAATACATCACACAGTCCTAGACACTTGGGAAGTGTCCGACATGTGATCCAATAAAACAGCTAGCAGAGTAATCTTGTTTGCTGTGGACTCATCGTATTGTGATTCAAATAATTATATATATTTATATTCCTCACTATCTCCCCTGGGGGATTCAGGGCGGATTCGAACAGACAAAAAAGCAAACATTCAATTCCTCAATGACAATCAGTACAAATATAATAACCCAGAAGAACTTCACATAAAAGACATCTTAAACATAACAAACAACTATAACCTAAATAAAATGTAATCGTAATCAGCTTGTATGGCCAATTGCTATTAAGTCATATCTAATTTAAGGCAAACCTTTAATGGGGCAATTCTTTGTTCAAGAGATTGCCGTTGTCTTCCTATGAGATTAAAGGAGTGTGATATGCAGGGTAAGGAGTTTTAGATCCTTGCCCTTCCTGGCTAAATAAACAGGCCAGAGGGGGACTGGCAGAATGATGTGAAGGTAGTGGTCAATGCTATGCCTGCAGCTGAGTCAGTTTTTTCAGGGAGGGAATTAAATGAATTAAACCAGATAGAGATAAACAAGGAAGATGTTCTCACATGCCTTACTAAACTAAATGTCAACAAATCACCAGGGCCAGATGGCATCCACCCCAGAGTTCTTAAGGAACTCAAGTGTGAAATTGCTGAAATTCTAGCCAAAATATATAACCTTTCTCTAAGATCAGGCACTGTACCCGAGGACTGGAGGGAGGCAAATGTAACTCCGATCTTCAAGAAAGGATCCAGGGGTGAACCAGGAAATTATAGGCCAGTTAGTCTAACCTCAGTTCCAGGCAAAGTGATGGAAACCATTATTAAAGAAAAAATTACTAAGCACATAGAAGAACAGGCATTGCTGAAGGAAAATCAACATGGTTTCTGCAAAGGCAAATCATGTCTTACTAACTTGATAGAATTCTTTGAGGGTGTAAATAAACACATAGATAAAGGGGACCCAGTCGATATTGTTTACCTTGACTTTCAAAAGGCTTTTGACAAAGTCCCTCACCAAAGGCTCCTAAATAAGCTTTTCAGCCATGGAATCAGGGGACAGGTCTTGTCCTGGATTGGAACCTGGCTAAACTGTAGGAAACAAAGGGTGGTAATAAATTGACACTTCTCTGGATGGAAAGAGGTGAGAAGTGGCGTACCCCAAGTTTTAGGACCGTTACTTTTTAATTTATTCATAAATGATCTGGATGTAGAAGTAAATTGTGAGGTAGCAAAGTTTGCAGATGACACTAAACTGTTCAGGGTAGTTAAAAATGAAACTGACTGTAAAGAGCTCCAGAAAGATCTCTCGAAATTGAGTGAATGGGCAACAAAGTGGCAAATGCATTTTAACATAAACAAGTGTAAAGTCATGCACATCGGGGAAAAGAACCCCAAATACACTTATCAACTGATGGGATCAAAGCTTTCTGAGACAAACCAGGAAAGGGATCTTGGGGTTTTGGTGGACAGCTCAATGAAGATGTCAACCCAGTGCGCTGCAGCAGTGAAAAAAGCAAATTCTATGCTTGGCATGATCAGGAAGGGAATCGAAAATAGGTCGGCAAATGTTGTATTGCCTCTCTACAAATCTATGGTGAGGCCACATCTGGAGTACTGTGTACAATTCTGGTCACCGCACCTCAAGAAGGATATAACGGAACTGGAAAAGGTACAAAGAAGGGCAACAAAAATGATCCAAGGGATGGAGCAGCTCCCTTATGAAATCAGGTTGCAACGCCTTGATCTTTTCAGCCTTGAAAGACGGCGTTTAAGAGGTGACTTGATCGAAGTGTATAAAATCATGCATGGGATAGGAAAGGTGAATAAAGAAAAAATATTTTCTCTGTTACACAACACTAGGACTAGGGGGCACTCCCTAAAGCTCCAAGGTAGGAAAGTTAGGACTCATAAAGGGAAATATTTCTTCACCCAGAGGGTCATTGGGTTATGGAACTCACTTCCAGAGGAGGTTGTGACAGCTGTCAGCCTGGACAGCTTCAAGGCAGGATTAGACAGATTCATTGGATACCAAGGGAATCAGGAGTTACTGAAATGGACATCCAAGTGCCACCTCTGTGTTGATGGAGGCAGGCAGGATTTCCCCAGGTACTGGTTGTGGGGGGTCGGGAGCAGGTGAGGGTTTTGCCCTCCTTTCTCCTAGAGATCCCTGTGTACAACTAGTGGGCCACTGTGTGACACAGAATGCTGGACTAGATGGGCTGAGGCCCGATTCAGCATGGCTCTTCTTATGTTCTTATATTCTTAATGCCTTCTTGGAACAAGGCAAAGTTCCAACTTGCCTAAAGGAGACAGTTGTGAGACCTATATTTTAAAAGCTATTGGCCAGTGTCCAACCTTCCATCTCTGAGAAAGGTTATGGAGCATGTGGTAGCTTCCCAACTATATTTTAGACCTATATATTAAAAACCACCACTAAACACCTCTATAATGAGCAACTATTAGCCAGTGTCCAACCTTCCATCTCTGAACAAGGTTATGGAGCATGTGGTAGCTTGCCAACTCCAGGGATTTCTGGATGAAACGAATTATCTAGATCCATTTCAATCTGATTTCAAGCATAGCTATAGGACAGAGCAGGGGCGGTCTAAGGTAATTTGAAATGGTAGGCGAACATTATTTTGGTGCCCCCAAAACATTATTTTGCCCCCATGTAAAACAAATATACAATTATAATATCACAATACCATTAGTAGTATTATATTGTATCAATGTATATACAATATATTATACCATACTCATACTATATTATATCATAATTATATTATACTACATTACAATATAATTATATTATAATATATTGACATTATAATACAATATAACATTCTATTATATTATTATTATAAAATAATAAATAAAATTATTTATTTCAATAAAATTATCATCTACTAAATATTTTCATGACTCCTATAAAACTCAAATAACCCAAAATAAAGTAAAATAAAATATTATATATTACTATTTTGTACAATATTACTATACTGCAATATTGTTTGTAATATTACATGTAATATACAATATATCATTATTCTATTGTTATATTGTATTTTAATTATATTGTATGACAATATTAAGCAGAACTGTATAATAATCAACAAGAAATGCAATGTAAATGCATCAAAATCAGAATCTATTACCTACCACCCGTCTCATAATTCATAGGAGTCTCCCATAAGTCCAAAATTAGGATCCCAATGTAAATAGAAAAACAGCCAAAATGTTCAAATGAGGTCGAATACAGGCAGCGTGGCCTGGGCAAACTTGGGCCCTCTCTCTAGGTGTTTTGGACTCCAACTCCCACAACTCCTCATAGCCTCAGGCCCCTCAGGTCTAGACAGAAATAGTGCCGAAGAAAGGAAGGAGGGAGAGAAGAGATTGCAGAGGAGGAGGACTAGGAAAGCCCTTAATTCATTCCTTCACTTACACTTCCTTCACTGATTCTTTTCTTTTTCCCTGCAAACGCGCACGCGGCGGAGACAAAAGGAGAGGGGAAGCACTCCCTACCTGCCCGATAGGGAGTGCTTTGCTTACAGGTTTCTGCGCAAGGGAGCTACTGGGCATGCACGGAGGTTTTTGCACATGTGCAGTTGCTCCTGCGCTCAACTTCAGCTCTGGAGCAACTGCGCCTGCGCGAAAACCCTCTGCGCATGCCCAGAAGCGGCGTCGGAGCACACAAGGCCGGGGCCCAAAAGCAGGCAGCTGCGGCACTGTCTGAGGAACATCAGCAGGGCCAGGATGGCGCCCCATGCGGCCAGGATGGCGCCCCCTTCCCAGATGCCGCCCTAGGCGGCCGCCTACTTGGCCTACCTTGTAGGACCGCCCCTGGGACAGAGACAGCTTTGGTCACCTTGATGGATGACCTCCGCAGAGTGCTACACAGTGGGAGTGTGTAGTTGGTTCTCCTGGATCTCTCAGCGACTTTTGATACCATTGACCATGGTATTCTTCTGGATCATCTTTCTGGGATGAGATTGGGAGGCACTGTTTTACATTGGCTCTAATCCTTCCTGGAGGGCCATACCAAGAAGGTGGTGCTGGGGGACACGTATTTGAAACCCTTGCAATTGACCTGCGGGGTTCCTGGAGGTTCCGTTTTGTCCCCCATGTTGTTTAGCATATACATGAAACAACTGGGAGAGGTCATCCAGAGTTTTGGAGTATGGTGCCACATGTATGAGGATGACACCCAGCTCTACTACTCTTTTCCAACAAATGCCAAGGAACCCATCTTGACCCTAAACCAGTGCCTATCATCAGTAATATATAACAAACTGAAACTCAATCCAGACAAGACAAAAGTACTCCTGGTCAGTTGGAAGGCAGATCAGGGAATAGGAATCCATGTTCACAGCTTGGGGGTCCTCCTGGACTCAGCATTGAACCTGGAGGGCCGGATGTCAGTGGTGGTCAGGAGGGCCTTTGCACAGTTAAAACTTATGCATCTACTGAGCCCATTCCTTGAGAAGCCAGATCTGGATTACTGTAATACACTCTACATGGGTCTGCCTCTGAAGAGTGCTCGATAATGTCAGCTAGTCTAAAGAGCTGCATCCAGGTTGCTCACTGGAGCTGGCTGCAGGGAGCAGACAACCCCCCTGTTGTAGCAGCTCCATTGACTGCCAGTCACAATTCAAAGTGCTGGTTATGACCTTTAAAGCCCTAGACGGTTCAGGTCCAGGCTATTTGGCTGACCACATCCGCATTGTTGTATGAAGTTGCCCTGGCCCGGAGATCTTCAGGAGAGACCCTTCACTTGGTCCCACCTCCATATTCAGCTCAGTTAGTGAGAATGAGAGAGCAGTCCTTCCTTCTTGGTGACTCTGGAACTCCCTGCCCAAGGAAGCCAGAACGACTCCGGCCCTTATGTTTTTCTGACAGCAGACTAAAACCTTTTCTATTTAGACAGGTTTTTAAAGATGAAAGTTCTTAAGATCAATTCAGGGGGTGCTGTAGTTTTTTAACTTTGAATCTGTTTTAATGGTTTTTAACTGGGAATTTTAAAATACTATTTATATTTAATCTTGTTTTAATGTTTGTATATTTGTATATTTTAAATGGCTATACTGATGCTTTTATGTTAAGTGATTTTAAGTCCCCTTCAGGAGCGATAAAGGGGGGTAATAATAATAATAAGTAGTAGTAGTAGTAGTTTTGGAGTATGATGCCATGTCTATGCAGATGACACCCAACTCCACTACTCTTTTCCACCAGATTCCAAGGAAGCCCCCAGATATTGGACCTGTGCCTGGCCGCTGTGACGATCTGGATGAGGAGGAACAAGCAGAGGATCAATCCTGATAAGACAGAGGTCCTCCAGGTCAGTTGTTCGTCTGACCGGGGTATTGGGTGGCAACCTGTGCTGGATGGGATTGCACTCCCTCTGAAGTCACAGGTCTGCAGTTTGGGGATCCTCCTGGACTCAGTGCTGATACTTGATGCTCAGGTGTCGGCGGTGGCTGGGAGGGCTTTCGCACAGTTAAAACTTTTGCGCCAACTGTGACCATACCTCGTGAAGTCTGACTTAACCATGGTGGTCCATGACTTGGTTACCTCTAGACTGGATTACTGCAATGCACTCTACGTGGGGATACCATTGAAGACAGCCCGGAAACTTGTCCAGACAACTTGTCCAGCGATCAGCAGCCAGATTAATAACTGGGGCAAGTTACAGGGAGCGGTCAACCCCCTGTTTAAAGAACTGCACTGGCTGCCATTTATTTTCCGGTCCCAATTCAAGGTTCAGGTGATCACCTACCTTCGTGACCGGATTTCCCTCCATGAACCAGCTCGAACCCTCCACTCCTCAGGGGAGGTCCTCTTGTCGCCCCTGCCAGTCTCACAGACTCATCTGGTGGGCCTTCTCCTCTGTGGCCCCCCCGACTCTGAAATGCCTTGCCTGGAGAGATTAGGAGAGCCCCCACTTTGGAAACCTTTAAAAAACAACTGAAAACCTGACTTTTCCTCTGTGCCTTTGGAGAGTAGTTACTTAATTTCTTCCATTGCTTTCCTCAATGCGCCCGGTTCTGGTCCACCCCGAAAAGGATGCTACTCTGCTTACCTCACTCCGAGTTTTTAACATTTTCTCTGTGTATCTGCGGCCCGCACTGTCTTTGTGATTTTAGATATTCAGTTATATAATTATATACTGTATATTTTTATTTAGTTATATGTATGTATTTTTTATTGCATTTATTTTATTATTTATTTATTTATTATTCGGGTTTCTATGCCGCCGACTCCCTGAGGCTCGCGGCGGCTCACAGGAACCGAAGGTACAACTACACACAAGCAATGCGATAAAACATCTAAGACAATTAAACAGTTAAAACAGCAAAATACAAAACCCCAGGTACAGTTCAGAAATTAGATAGCGTGACACCCCAGGACAGCGGCTAAAGCGGAACATGGGCAGGACCTACTCACCGAAGGCCTGCTTAAACAAATAAGTTTTGCAGGCGCGTCTAAACGGGAGCAGGTCCTTTATAGCCCGCGTTCCAGCCGGGAGGGCGTTCCACAGCGTAGGAGCTATAACGGAGAACGCCCTCCGGCGAGTAGATGTCAGTTTAGCCGATTTCGCGAGGTATCTCTAACAAATTAGCATACTCGGAGCGTTGTGATCTCGGGGACAGTGTGGGGTGAGTCGGTCCCTCAAGTACGCTGGCCCCAGGCCATGCAAGGCCTTAAAGGTAAGAACCAACACCTTGAAGGAGATCCGGTGCTCGATTGGGAGCCAGTGCAGATCCTGCAAAACAGGTGTGATGTGGCGGCCTGCTGGGGTTCCAGACAGGAGCCGGGCGGCAGTGTTCTGCACCAGCTTGAGCTTCGGGTCGCCGACAAGGAAGGCCAACGTAAGGCGCGTTACAGTAATCCAGCCTTGAGATGACCGTAGCTTGGATCACCGTGGCCAGGTCATTCCGGGAGATATAAGGGGCCAGCCTCCGAGCCTGTCGCAGATGAAAAAAAAAAACAACCTTGCTGACCGCGGAGACCTGGGCCTCCATGGTCAGCTGGGAGTCCAGATGGACCCCCAGGCTCTTAACGGAAGGCGATGGGCATAGCGCCACACCGTCCAGGGTCGGAAGCTGGACATCTACACCACCCGAGCGGCCCGACCACAAGATCTCCGTCTTCGCCGGATTCACCCTCAACCTACTGGCACGCAGCCATCCAGTAACGGCCTCGAGGCAGTGTTGGAAAATTATCGGGGATGGATCCCGGCCTGTCCTCCATTCTCAGAATGAGCTGGGTGTCGTCAGCGTACTGGTGGCACTCCAGCCCATAACTCCGCACCAGCTGTGCAAGCGGCTGCATGTAGATGTTGAATAACAGAGGGGAGAGAATGGCCCCTTGCGGAACTCCACAAACTAATGAGGAGCCCTCGGAGACCACCTCGCCCCTCCTCACACGCTGAGACCGCTGGTGGAGGAAGGAGGTCAGCCATTTAAGAACTGTCCCCCTCACTCCAGCCATGGCCAGGCGGTGGATCAGTAGATTGTGGTCAACTGTGTCAAACGCTGCCGTGAGGTCCAATAACACGAGCAGCGCAGACCCGCCTTGGTCGAGCTGGCAGCGGAGTTGATCTGTGATGGAGACCAGGACCGTCTCCGTCCCGTGCCCCAACGGAAGCCGGACTGGAAGGGGTCTAGCCATGTTGCATCATCTAAGAAGGACTGCAACTGCTCCATTACTGCCCTCTCAACTACCTTGCCCAGGTACGAGAGGTTCGGCACTGGTCGGTAGTTGGAGGGAACCGCAGGATCTAGTGACGGTTTCTTCAGTAATGGAGCTACCACCGCCTCTTTAAAGCACTCTGGGAAGACTCCTTGCTCAAGGGAGCTATTTACGATGTTCAACAGAGGCCACGTAACCCCTCCAGGCAGGATCTAACAAGCCAGGAGGGGCACGGTCGAGGAGCAGGTGGTAGGCCTGGTTGCAGCCACAATCTTATCAACAGCATCTCGTCCAGTGGCCGAAACCGGTCGAGGTGGGCCCGGCGGAGGGCCATGGGGTCTCAAGTTCTCTTACTGTATCAATTGTGGCAGGAAGGTCCCGGCGGAGATTCAGAATCTTGTCTGTGAAATAGCTCTGGAAAGCACCGGCGGTAGGGGTCTGATCGCTGCTTTTTGGGACAGTAGGGACCGTCGTCAAAGACCGAATTACCGAATTTACGGTTGATGTTTGATTTTTAATTGTAATTTGTTGTTTGTTTGGGCTTGGCCTCATGTGAGCTGCCCCGAGTCCCCATTGGGGAGAGGGAGCAGATTACAAATAAAGTTTATTATTATTATTATTAATATTAATATTAATAGGCCCAAAGCCACTCAATGGGTTTCTATGGCTGAGCATGCATGACAGTGGTTAAAAAAACTGAAGGAAGTCTGTATAAAAATCCAACCCACTGAGGCAAAAGCTGGAATAGGTCTCAGGAATCAGGGGCTCCAGGTACAGTCTTTCATGTCAGTCTGAGATGACAATGTTTCTTCTAGCCTCACTGTATTTTGAAGGTGGGAGAAGGCCTTTTCACGGCATCTGAATTGACCTCAATTTTGCTTCCACAGATTGAAGTGGGAAAAGGAATAGGGAAGCTATAGCCTGTGAAGTGTTTAACTACTGGAAGAAGGAACAAGAGGAAACAGAAGGGTTTTCTCTCTATAGTTAGATGGATGCTTCTCGGCTAAGAATTGTCTCCAACACAGCAATCAGTTCTCAGATGTCAGCTTGAAAATCTTAACCTTAGTACAGAAACATAATCTCAAATACCACTGCTACCTAGACGCTTCTTGCTGGTGACAGAAGCAAATGAGAGGAATATGCCACACAGCAGCTTCTGACAACCTTGTCACAGCATCAAGTGAGTGCTAACAGGGACATGTGTGGGCCCTAAAAAAACAAATCATTGTCATATTTCAGGCAGATTGTTGTTCAACACTAGGTCCTCAAGTCACTCGGAAAGGCTACAGCAGCAGAAGGCATACCTCTTATTAGCGAGAGTCACTCTATTCAAGGTATTTAGAATATATATCAGATATTTAGAAGTATGTGGTGTGTGCCAGTCTTAATAATGTTAATTATAATAGGGTATTAATGGTACAAAATAGATTAAGTAGCATGCAAAAAAAATTAAAATTATGTAAAGCTCTCAATGATTGATGGCGGATATTTCAAGGTTTCTAAACATGGCTCAAAATTCAAAATTTGGTTTCTGTCAGCCCTGTCTGCATTTTTGTCCTGTCGTTGTCTCATATCAAATTGCAAAACAGCTTTCTTTTCTTTCCCCCCAAATCTGAATCTACTTGCACAGTACGGGCAATTTATGCAGCTTTCTCCTGTTGACTAAAATGTGTGATTTTGTGCTTTCTCCCCCAATTACTCATATGTCCGTTTTATCCATTTACATATTGTAGTACCTACATCATTTTGCATAACCTGTATTCCAAGCAAATCCCATTTTACAAATGAGCGCTCGGGGTGATGTGCAACAAGTGTCAGAAAGCTTGAAAATGCTGTTTTCATTGTGATCGTCCTCCAGTAAAAATTCATGCCACCCCTAGTTACAAACCCCCTTCTCCAGATCATCCTATATACCTTTGTACTCTTTCTTTCTTCTCTTCCTTCCCGTTTATTCTTTTCACCTCCCTCTCTCTACTCTTTGCAAGACACCAAAAGTCACATTCACTTATTTATTTATTTATTTATTCGTACTTGTTTGCCGCCCTTCCCCAAAGGCTCGGGGCGGCTAACAACATATTCATAAGACAATCATATAACAGAATTAAAATCACAATTAAAACATATCTAAAAGCACAGTACACAGCACAGTAGCCACATGCTGAACACAGCGTGGCATAGGATAAAACAGATGAGCACATATGGCGACATGCAACAATGACTGCAGCTCATCCCACCCCAAAAGCCTGCTGGGACAGCAGGGTCTTATGCTTCCGAAATGGGACGATGGTCTGCATGGCGCGAATGTCAGCAGGCAGCGAGTTCCAGAGTGTTGGGGCCACTATTGTAAAAGCCCGCCAATGGGTGGCCATCAAGCGATACATTTTAGGGGAGGGGATGATCAAGAGGTTCTGTTCCTCAGAGCGCAATGATCTGGTGGGATAGTACGGGATGAGGCAGTCCCGCAGGTACACTGGCCCCAGACCATGTAAGGCCTTAAGGGTTAGAACTAACACTTAGAGGTTCAGAATTTTAGTTTCCCAAATCCAACAAGCCTTTTCAAATAGTAAACAAATTAAATTACTTTTTATATTCTTAATTACTCAGATGCTTGGCATAGATGCAAGGTCAGTGTGCTTTCTTTGCTCCATTATACTATTTTTCTTTACCACCTATTCATATCTTTTCTCATCTTGAAACACTTCAACATTTAATATCTGCAGGAGATTAGATATAAAACAGACTTTGGTTTCTCAAGAATGGGATTCCACAAAATTTGGAATCATAGCTATTTAAAATTATGCAACAGTACCTATACTAGGTGTTATTTCTGGAGTTTAGAAATTCCCAGAGAACAGGAGATTTTCCAGCAGACTGGAGAAAGGCAAACGTTGTCCCCATCTTCAAAAAAGAGGTAGGGGGGGAAGAATCCAATTAATTACTGTCCAGTCAGCCAGGTCGAAACTATTCTAAAATAATCTGGAGCAGATCATTAATTGAATGATCTGTAAGCACTAAGAAAGAAACATCATATCACAAAAAGTCAACATGATTTCTCAGAAACAAGTCACGCCAAATGAATCTTAACTCTTTTTTTTATAGAGTTACAAGCTTGCTAGGTGAAGAGAACACTTGCATATAGCATATCTTGATTTCAGTAAAGCCTTTGAATATAATGTTTTCCATAATATTCTCACTAAGAAACTAGCAATATGTGAACTGCAACATGCTACTGTTAGTTGGATTGGGAATTGGTTGACTTGGCTAAACCCAAAGGGTTCTTATCAATGGCTCCTCTTCATCCTGGAAAAAGGTAACTTGTGGGCTCCTGCAGGGTTCTGTCCTGGGCCCAATACTATTCAGCGCCTTTATTAAGAATTTGGATGACAAAATAGAAGGAACGTTTGTCGTATTTGCAGACAATATCAAACTGGGAAAGTGTCATGCCCCAGCCTGACTCTAGAGCTAAGCAAGTACAACGCCATGTTAACTCCAAAGCCGCAGCCAGGCCTGAAAGCAAGCCTCTGCAAAACCCTCTGGTTCAAGGGCAAGCGCAGCCTTTCCCCTTCTCAGGCCGATAAGAGGCGCGGAGAAAGCAGAGCCTGGTTGCCTCCCTTGTCTCCAGGTGCAAGTACTAATGAGTTGACATACCATCCTGATTTGGGAGACCTGAGAAATTCAGGCTGGCAAATTATCCATGGAAAAGGGCTGCGTCAAAGTCAGCGCCTTCAAGATCAAAGCAGGGGGACCTATTTAAGTCAGGGCCCAGAGCTGCTCCGCATCTCTCGCCAACGTTAAGCTTCCTTGCCAAGTTCCACGAACTCAAGCAGGGGGCGCTGAGCCTTCAAGTCATCGGACTCAAGTGTTTGTCAAGCCTTGTTGCCAAGAACTTATCCTGGATCTAGCCCTTGGGGCATCAAGACTATTTCTGCATTTTTGAGCCTTTTACTCTTTGGACTATTGCTTTGCAATACCCTGATGCTGGTGGCATCAACGGACTATATTGTTATCTCTTTTATTCCCTACCTTTATTCTAAATAAAGCATTTAATCACGGCTGGTCTCAAGTGGTTTACTGAGGGATCCTTCAGGTCTAGAGTGCAACAGAAAGACATAATCCAGAGAACAGGATCAGGATCCAAAATTACCTTAACAGATTAGAGAGCTGGTCCAAAACTAAGAAATTACTTTTAACAGGTAGAAATGTACAGTACAGTGTTCCCTCACTTATTGCTGGGGTTAGGTTCCAGGACCTCCCGCACTAAGTGAAAAACCGCAATGTAGGGATACTCTATTTATTTTAATATTTATACATTATTTTAGTAGTTATACACTATTTTAAGTCTTTATAAACTTAAAGTAAAAGGAAGGAAAGGCCCTTCAAGGCTGGAGGGAGGGAGTACTGAGGAGGGAAAGTGCCTTGGAGAGCGGCGGCGGCAAAGCCCCACAAAACAGCTAAAATACCATGATATATGTTTTAAATTAATATTTTTTGAAATCTGCAAAACAGCGAGTCCACAATTAGCGACCCGCGAAGTAGCGAGTGAACACTGTACTACACTTAGGCAATAAAATGCAGAGATATAGGATGGATGGCACCTGGTTTAAAAACTGTACATATGAAAGTGGTTTAGGAGTCTTGGTGACCAAAAGCTGAACATGTGTCAACAGTGTGATGCAGTAGCTAAAACAACTAATGTAATTCTAGGATGCATCAAATATTAATACACTATATGCTTCGTGGGAGTGTAATGGAGACTCCTTCTCTGGGGGTTTTTAAGCAGAAGCTGGATGGTCATCTGTTGGAGATGTATTTAGGACCTTATCACATGTTTTGCCAAGCAGGCTCGGCAGGCTTGGCAAAATGGCAGGCGTGGTGATGTTTCTCCCATCACATGGAGAAAGCATTGTCCAAATGGGGTAAAAGCCTTTGTAACGACTCTCCAACACTCGGTAAGGATCACGCGTAGATTGAAAGCACGGTCCAACACGATTTTATTGCAGGTACGACACATGTGAAGCAAAAGCACCTGCCCGCCACCAAAACACAACTTATATACCCCAACCCCTCCCATTGCCCATTCAATCTCCAGGTCGGTTGCACCATATCCGGTGATTCAGCATATCCCATAGTCCAAAGGGATGTGAACTCATGGCCCCATGAGTCAGCATTAGGAGTCCAATTAGGAGCATTAGGAGTCAGCATTAGGAGTCCAGGCTCAGAGGAGTTACATCACTTCCCTGC
>JARBWK010002653.1:0-14441 GCA_030556195.1 Anolis apletophallus | reverse complement strand
AGGCCTAGTACTTAGTTTTAAAGTAGTTTGTTATACTCCAGAAACTTCATTTTTAGGTTTTTTTAAACCTAAACCCAAAAGTTTGTAATTTTCCTTAAATAAAATATGCCATTTTAACCTTCAAAACAAAGTTGTTGTTATTTACTTTTCTCTCATGTTTTTATGATAGAATCAATTAATAAATGATATTTATAGCCCAGGAACAAAATCATGTTGCATAGTGTTATTGTTTCATGTTGGTGGAGGTTTAAGAAGTTTCTCTACAGTTAGACAATACCCATCCTTGCGCCATACAATTTCAAATTACACCCTGGTGTCTTGAATCCACCATTTTAATTTCCTATAATGCTCAGTGCTGCACTAGGGAATTGTAGGAAATTTGCATTCAGGGTGCTTCTATTCCCCAACTGCACTACCATTGCTGTAGGGTTTCATCCCTGGACTGCACACATCTCCAGTCCTCAGTGAGTAGCTAGACTAGGTAGGATTAGAGTGAGTGGATTCCCCCACACACACACACACATTTCTATGCATGTTTATCCCAGAAGGGCTTTGTCTACTCTTCTTGCTTGGCACTATCTCCTCCCCTGTGAAGATGTAGCAATGGAATCTCTGTGCGGTATGTGTGACTTCCTCTTTAAAGGTATTTTTATTGCCCTGGCTTTTTTGATCATGTGGCTATTCTCCATTGCCATCTCTTCCAGCGAGGCCATTCTCCATTGCCATTTCTTCCAGCGAGGACGCATTTTTGCCATTATCCAGGCAAAATGTAGCTGCATGGATACTTTTGATATTTTATCATTTTACCTTCCTTACAAGAAGAGCTTAGTAATCTAGTTAGCTCCAAGACCCTTTTCTATCTAGAATGGATTTCTTTTTTACTTCAATAAATATTTTGAACCTGAAGTTGTGACTCTGCAATCTTATGTCATCCTGTTCAATGGAAGCTAATCCTGACTCACCACATGTACACGCTTCTGCTGGCTATGAAATGTGCTTGGTACTCTTGCTATATTTTTGTGAATCTTCCCCAAGTGAGGATTATTTTTGAACCTAACAGCTCTGATTCCCAACAATTATCCATGGTGATGTTAGAGGAGTCAGTTGTATGCTTTCCTTCAACTTCCTTAAAATGTGGTTCTCTGGCCTATTGCCTTTACAAGCACACCTATATTGCCTTGGATCCATGCTTTTTGGATAGCTATGGCAGAGAGGGTCAAGAATGAGGGCATTGGCCTCAAAGAATTCTGTCCCTGTGAAGTTTTCCTTAGTTCCCAAATTTCTAACATTGGAAGGAGTGAAATACCCAAAGCCGATAACTCTTCTATTTGCAATGTTTACATCCATCCCTTGGGAATGTTGCCTAGTGCCTACCACTTTATATGGGTGCATACTAGCCTGTTTTTGAACGTCAGATACATCTGAAATTCGGATGCACTGGATGTTTATGACTTTGAAGCGATTGTGAAGAGAGTTAAGGAAAACAGGAAATGGATTCGCCACTTCAAAGTCTCAGTTGCCATATCCGGATAGGGCTCGTAGGTCACTTCCAACCTTTTGTCCCATTGCGTTTAAAATGTTTAAAATGTTTATTAATGTGTTAAATGTGTTCAATATTTTGTGCCAGTGTGGCTAGTTTTGTCAGTAGTAGCAGTCAAAGGGGGAAAGGAACCCCAAGTTTTGACTGTCCCTTCTGCAGGTTTCTGTGCATTGTGCAATCGCGGACACCATTAACGAAGCCATTCCAAATTTCAGAAGTACATCTGAATCAATTTTGAAAAAAATTGCTGAAAACTTCAGAAGTCTATCAGATACGAGGCGCCAGCGCCCCTACATCCGAAGGGTTTTGAAGCCATTTTTTCCGTGATAAAACAAGTGTAGTACATACCTCTAAGAGCATCATTGAAGATTAACGTTACTCCTGTGCTGGATATTTGGAGTGTCAAGGAAGCTTTCATTTGGGGGCAAAAAGGATTGGGGCGATGCCTTCATTTTTCCTCTTGCAAGCTACAATCAGGCATACATTCAAAACCCTACTCAGCAAAATGGAGACCAAAGGCTTTGTTCTCCTTTCTTCCACACTTTAAAACATCAACCATGCCCAAGGATGAGTCTTCTACACATGGTGTGATGATCACATCACAGTCGTTTATCTCAAATAGCAATTGCAGTGGATATAACCGACTTTGAAAAATCACTGGAGAAACAGATGTTTCTTTCTAAGGGCAGCAGTAAAACACTCTGGGTATAAGGGAGGCAGAACTATTTTGTAAATATGAGCAAACTTCACTAAACAGAGCATTTGCTAGCAAATGAATGAAATCTCCCATTGCGGAAGCCAGACGGTTTTTCCAAACACTACCATGTGTGACATTAAAAGAAGAAGGCAACTATTCTCTTAAATGCCTGTTATTTAGTTTTGAAATGAAAAAAATTGAATAGTTAAACTTTATTAAGTGTAAAATTGGTTTTGGAGAAAGCATTCAAAATGTTACAATACAGGGAAAGCAAAACTCAAGGAAAATAGTTTGATGGGGCGAGGAGGACGGTTATTCTCCAGCAGCAACAATGAATGGATTGAGATGAACATTGAAAGAAAACATGTTCTGACAATGCGGTGCTCACCTTTGCATACGGCTGGGGGTTCAGCCTTCAGCCCAAAATATAGGGTGCCTAGGTCAGCACATTAGTGTGCCATGGCATCCTTCCTACAGCAGCAGATGGCAGGGATGTTTTCTGCCTTCGCATTGCTCTGGTGCTCACACGTGTGCTATTTTAGAACAGCTGGATGTGACTGCAGCAAAGAGGACCTGAGCAGCTGGCTGGTGATGCTGTCAGAATGAGAGGGATTAAGGAGATTCCCATCAGGCCCTAATAAGCTAGAAGGAAAGGGGTGGGCAAAAGCCTCCCTCCTTCTTCTTTTCTTCTTTTAATCTGCACATATGTGCAGATTCATCCCTTGTTAACCCTCATGCGCCAGAATGAGACATTGTGCTCCCCAAGTCACGTCTTGTGACAGAAACGAAACCTGTGATGTAGGGATTCTGTTTTCACTGGCAGAACCGAAAACAATTACCCCAATTCTCATTCAGGTGCCATATTCAGCGTTCTGTTTTAAGTAACAGAAAGACCAAAAAAAGGACAAAAAGAATTCAACCAAATCTATCACTGTGACTAAGGGTAATGATTCCTGCGTTTTGTTCCATATTGGGATTTTGTTACATGAAAATATGTTATAACACAGGGAAAGCTATTATTAAAATACAATGTAAAGACAAAAGATAAATATCAGCAGAACATATCATTGTCTTGACACAGGCATATCTTATTTTTCTAGTCAATAAAACATAACCAGGCCAAAATGTGCCATTCTTTTTTTTCAGTGACTCATTATGTCTTTGTGGCTGCCACACCAGGTTGAATTAGTTGAAAAACAATGGCAAAATGTGCTGTGGGATGTCCTTTCAGAAAGACAAAGTTTTTGTAATTTAATAATATTTTTCCGGATGTTTTGATAGAATCAATTAGGAAATTGCATTTATAACCCAGGAACAAAAATTGTATTAGCATAATTCAGCCCCAATCCAATGTGTTAGGCAGTGGACTGGAATCCTTAAAAGAGAAAACAATGGACAAATAATCCTTGATGTTGAAGCATACAACATCCAGGAAGAGGCTGGGACAGATTAGGTCTGTTGTGTGAACAAAATGTGCAAAAAGAACCCTACTGTCTTCACTGTTCTAAAATATTCTGCTTGAGAGTCATGGCCAATAAATAGTCTTGACAATGGTTTACAATTGCAGTGTCAATATGCAGCAAAGGCATATTTATACAGCAAACAAATATTGATGTTATGCCAGGTTAGGTTTCAGTACTTATCCTGAAAAATCATAGGAACCGTCAGTTGACAAGAAAGCAGATTATTCTCTGTTAGATAACGCTGCACCTACCTATTCTCCTTACAGAACTACAGTTCTCTGATTTTCCATGGAAAAATTAACTCTATGATTGAGGTCCCATCTGCACTGCCATATAATGCAGTTTCATAATGCAGTTTAACAACATTGAATTGAATTACATGGCAATGTGGACTCATATAAATTTTGACTGAATTATGAGGCCATAAAAGAACTCCAGGAAACACAAAGGAATGCAGAAGGAACAACAAAGGTCGCTGAGAGATGAGGAGTGCATTAACTCCCCCTGGTGGCCAGAGTTTGCCTCTGTTCGTTTATATGTGTGTAGTGTGTACAATGTGTACTGGGTATGTGGAAAAGGGCAGGGGTCGTCTGCTAAGTATGTGTACCTGTAATCCGCTCTGAGTCCCTTCAGGGTTAGAAGAGCAGAATATAAATAAAGTAAATAAATAAATATAAATAAATATAACACAATCCAAAATCAGTTAAGTTCCACTGCATTATATGGCAGTGTAGATGGGGCCACAGATACACTTCTACATTCTGGATAGAGGACTGGATCTCATTAATGAAATGGTAAATACTCTGTTTACTTTTTCTTCCTCCCCATTACCGATTGAAATACAGCTTCTTAGAAATTAAATGTGTTTGTATACTAAAAGAACAGCATATTTCTTTCACTTACCTGTTCCTTCCCTGTCCCATTGGGAAACAATGCCCCCTACCCCTTTCTGCTTCTCTGACTAAATCAAATTGCAAGAAACTAATAAAAAAGTAATGACTAACAAATTACATTTTCTTTATATTAATCTTAAAACTCAGTGAGGTTTACCTGGGCTCAGATTCTTGGGGCCAGAAAAGGGGTAAATATTCCCACCTAATGATCAAATACATCACTAGATGATAAAAATACAGTCAGAGGCCGATTCCTGTGTGAGCAAAGAAACGCGCAAACACAACAAGAAGGAGCAGCAACCCTTTGGGACCCTGATTCATTCCAATCATGCCTAAAAGTTGGAAGGAGAACAAATTTCGAATATTACACATGATTGATATAACCAGGAATTTCCGCTGACCTCAAATATACAATTAAGCCTTCTGTGTGTGACTTGTCTTTATTGTCCTCTGCTCCCCAAGGATTTGGAAAGCAGCTAAGCACAGCACTATTGTGTTTAATAAAGAAGTTTGTTTCTGACAAATGGAAGCCTGATGTTACACCAAAGGCACAGGCTGAAGATCGCAAGCTTTTATTCCAGATTAATTAAGCCAGAAGGATGGTTCTCCCTGGTTTCATTCTTGCAACTGCAGACGGATATTAGAAGTGCCCAAACTGCTGTACAAGTGACAAATATAAGGGCTGCTTATCATCACTATAGGACCTGGGTGCTGAAAATGATAGTCTTGAATGCATTTCCTGTCTTTACAATATCACAGTTAGAGTGCTGCTGTTTTCCTTTTGTTTCTGGGCAGTTGGGGGAGGGGGAAAGTAAGCTTTCTATGGCTTAGAGATTGGAAGAATATTTAAAAACTATTTGCAAAATGGTTTAAAAAAATTATTCAAAAGTTGACAAACTCTAACGGAAAGAGTCCTAGAATGAAACAAAACTTTGTAGTTTGGGAATTTTTTTGCACCAAACTGGCACATGCTTATTATTGCGTGTGCATGGGTGATACATCCCCCACCTAATGACCAATAAGACACAGACACAATTTGTTGGAATAAAATTGGCCACAACTCATTTATTGATAACAGGAACAAGGGTTGGCAGCCATGCATGGGTCCTGGATCCGGGGTTGGGCAACCCGCTGTTGTCCGAAGACGCTTGCATGCCTGGGTGCCACCGGCTCAATACCGGTCCACGAAAACTCGGCACTCCAGGGGCCAGGGCGTTATCCCCCCTTGCACCAAGGGGTAATAAGCCAGCCAGATCCACACACCAAACAGAGTTGTGATGATGAATGCCAAACACAGAGTTGCGACAATGAACACAAGTAACAGTAAGAAAAGTTAACAAGATACGAACAATGAATACACAGCATGAAAAGTAAAAAGATACAAACAATGAATGCAAGCAGGGTGGGTGGGATGGACAAAAACAGGAACAGGCCCAGTGTCTGTTGAGGAGCCTTGGGCAGCCTTAAGAAGACTGCCCGGGCAAAAGGGAGGGCTGGCCCGCAGATGGGGCAAGGGAGGCGGTGCCAGCCCCATCATTGGCCAGCTGACACTGGTGGTGGGAAACTCTCCCGCCACCCTCAGGGGCTTCTGGGAAGAAGCCCCCTCCCTTGGACCTAAATGGCGGTAAGGACACCCTACACCGCAACACGCTCGGCCTGGTGAGTCTGGCTGAGCCATTTATTATCATTATTATTATTTGCAGAAAATGGCATTTTCTGTGTAAGATAAGGTAAAGGTTTTTCCCTGACATTAAGTCTAATCGTATCCAACTCTGGGAGTTGGTGTTCATCTCCATTTCTAAGCAGAAGAGCCGGCATTGTCCATAGACACCTCTAAGGTCATGTGGCTGACATGACTGCATGGAGCGCCATTACCTTCCTGCTGGAGTGGCCCCTATTGATCTTCTCACATTTGCATGTTTACAAACTGCTACAATTGCAGAAGCTGGGGCTAACAGTGGGAGCTCATGCTGCTCCCCAGATTTGAACCTGCAACTTTTCTGTCAGCAAGTTCCACAGCTCAGTGCTTTAACCCACTGTGCCACTGGGGACTCCTGTATTTGTATCTGTATTTGTATTTGCATCTGTGTAGAAAATACTAAATGCTGTTTCCTGCTCAGAAAATTCTGTAATTCAAGATTTCATCTGCACAACATTCACATGTAATTGAGTTTTGAAGGTGTCAGGACTGGGAGACTTGAGCTTGAGTGAAGTTCAAGCTCCCAGCCTGGCATGAGATTGCATCGACCTTTGCCCTAGTTCTTGGGTGACCTTGGGCTCCAGTTATATAAGACTGTGCTGAGTCATGTGGAAGTGAGGTAACTTCCACATGTGTGCAAGGCTGCAGGGGAAATGATGTAACTCCTCTGAGCCTGGACATTGGACAATTGGACTCCTACTGCTGACTCATGGGGCCATGAGGTCACATCCCTTTGGACTATGGGATATGCTGAATCACCGGATATGGTGCAACCCTACCTGGACATTGCATGGGCGATGGGAAGGGGGGTTGGGGTATATAAGTTGTGTTTTGGTGGCGGGCAGGTGCTTTTGCTTCACATGTGTCGTACCTGCAATAAAATCGTGTTGGACCGTGCTTTCAATCTACGCGTGATCCTTACCGAGTGTTGGAGAGTCGTTACAGAAGCAAAAGCCCTTTTCAACTATCCCAGCAATGGAGAGGTTGGCTTGGAGAGACGAAGAATCTATCGATAGATGGGATTCAGCTCCTGAGGAAATCCGGCGCACTATGGAGTGGGATTGGACCACTCGACCAAGTGGGGTGCCCGGACGAGCACCATGGAATGTTGGAAGGTGCTGTTGCCCAGGTGGAGGGAGGTGAGGAAGCGGAGCGACTCTGGGAAGCTCAGGTGAGCCTGGAGGTTGCCCGGCGAGGAGAGAGATTTGTCTCCAGACAGGCTGAGGTTTGGAGGAACGAAGGGATCGGGAGCTGTTCCGAGCTGTTTCAAGCAGATCCAGGTGTACTGGCCGAGGACAGGCCAGTTCAGTTCAAGCAGATGTTCCAGAAGTGAAGTGCGTGGCCCCAGAGAAACTGTGCCGAAGGACAGGCCAGTTAGAAGGAAGTGTGGTAGTGAAACCACGGAACCGGCATCACCCTCGGAGTTGGAGGTGATGAGATGTAAGCTGGAGGCTATGGAACAGACTATGAGAAGGATGTCCCGAGCCATGTCCCGAAGAGAGCCGATGGAGTCGGTGTGGAGTGCCCCGGGCGGAGGAGACTTCACTTATTATTCTTGGATGGATGGCGGACTATCAGCTGAGCGTCCTAGATCTCCTTTGGGAGTGAGGATCAATGGTGGCCATCCAGGAGGAAGTCCGCGGCGGCCCTTACCTCAAGCCGGAATGGGAAGAGGTGTTACCATGCTTGAGGTCCCTCATGGAAGGGAAGCGGTTTCCCAGGAATTCGGGGCCCGTTTGAAGAAGGAACCATTGCGGGTTGAGTTTGAAGGAGAAGCCTGCAAAGTAGCCTTCTTTGCCGCTGCGGTGCAGGACCATATGGAGGACTATGGTCATCTCTATCCGAGCGACAGCAGCCGAGTACGGGCCATCGGTGCGGTGTTCAAGGGAAGGGCAGCTGAGTGGTACGTTCAATGCCACGATCGTCGAGACCCGTGTTTGCAGTCTGTGGGAGCCTTCTTACAGGCGATACGAAGCCGGTTTAGAGATCCATTGGAGCGGATTAAGGCGAAGGAGGCGCTACGTTGTCTGAATCAGGGATCCCGGTCGGTCACTGAGTATGCGGAGGAGTTCATGGGTTTAGCTGGAAAAGTTGCGGAGTGGTCTCCAGCTACCCTATTGGAATTATTTAAAGACGGCCTGCGTAAGGAGATCCTGGAGTGGTGTCTACATCGGGATGATCCTGGAGATGTTGATGGCTGGATCCAGTTGGCTGGCAGTGTTGAAGGAATTCTTGCCCAGGTGCAACGGCGTCGTTTTCAACCCATGAGGTCCAGAGGGTCCGGTCGTGGTGTTGCGGAGGGGCGATTCCGTGGAGGAGAGGCTCGTCGTGGCAATGACAACCGATCAGTCAGTGAAAAGGCCATCGAAGGGACGAGGCCTTTGCTTTATTTGTTCACAACCCGGTCATTTTGCGTCCCAGTGCCGACAAAGGCAGGCACTGGAACCGGTGAAGGTGGCCTCCGCGAAAGCCGCTTTTGTGGACAATGATGAGGGGAAAAGTGTTGGGGTGAGCTCCAATATTCAATGTACATTGGGTTTGATTAAAGGAGATGGGATTGTGGAAAGAAAAGCTTTAGTAGACTGTGGGTGTTCAGAGAATATTATGTCCCCGAAGTTGATTGGGGATTTGGGTGGGAGTACAAAGCCCTTGGAAACACCTGTAACATTTACGCAATTAGATGGATCCTCTATTGAGGGGGGCCCTTTCACTGTGGGGACTAAGGATTTAAAGGGTCGGGTGGGACCCTGGGAGGGGACATTGATTTTGTAGTGGCCCCCATTAAAGGTCATGAGGTGGTATTGGGGTTACCGTGGCTTGAGCAAGTTAATCCCAAGATCGATTGGAAGACGGGGTGGTACAATGTTCCCTAATGAGAGGGAGGGGTTAGGAATGATGTACAAGGGTGCCAGCTGAATACTGGGATTATGTTGATGTGTTTAACCCAATTTTAGCTCAGGGTCTTCCCCCCCCGCAACGTACAGTGTAGTATAGAAGTTAAGGAAGGGGCTGTCCTACCCAAGCCTAAGATATATGCTATGACGGTGAAAGAGAAGGAAGCGTTAAGGGAGCAGATAGATGGCTATTTAAAAGAGGGTTTATTCGGAGGTCTGAGTCTCCCATTGCAGCGCCAGTGTTGTTTCGTGAGAAAAAGGATGGTAGTTTGCGGATGTGTATTGATTATAGAGGTTTGAATGCTGTGAGTACCACCAACTGTTACCCTCTGCCATTAATCAAAGATTTGTTGGGGCAGTTAGGAGGTGGAAAGTTTTTTACAAAGCTGGATTTGATTGACGCGTTTCACATGGTGCGAGTGAAGAGGAGCGATCAGTGGAAGACTGCTTTTTCTTGCCCCCTCGGGCTCTACGAATGGGCCGTAATGCCATTCGGTTTGGCCGGGGGCCCCGGTATTTTCATGCAGTTGATCAATGAGGTGTTGCACCCCCTTATGTATAAGGGGTGTTTGTTTATTTAGATGATATCGTGATTGTGACGCGTACCAGAGAGGAGCATGTTTGTTTGGTGAGGGAGGTGTTAGAGAGGCTGCGACAGGCGAGTCTGTATGTAAAATTGAGTAAGTGTGAGTTTGGTAAGAATCAGATTGATTTTTTGGGATATAGAATTAGCGAGAGTGGGGTTGCGATGGATCCGGCCAAGGTGGATGATGTGTTGAGCTGGGAGGCTCCGCAGACCCGTAGGCAATTGCAGGCTTTTCTGGGACTGGCTAATTTTTATCGCACCTTTATAGCGGGATTTTCAGAGATAACTCTTCCGCTTACCGAGTTACTGAAGACTAGGGGTAAGGGCGAGTCCAGGAAGATTAAGTCTCCAGGAGCTAGGTTGGAGTGGACGAAGGAATGCCAAGAGTTTTGTGAGGTTGAAAGAAGCATTTACGAATGGGCCGTTGTTAATGCATCCAGATGTGGATAAGCCGTTTGTGGTGCAGTGTGACGCTTCTGCTTGGGCGTATGGTGGAGTGTTAATGCAGGAGGATGAGCAGGGTAGGATGAAGCCGTGTGCGTATTTTTCAAGAAGTTTGGGGAGCATGAGAAAAGGTGGCCAGTGTGGGAGAAGGAGGCGTTTGCTGTGCGCAACGCTTTGCAGACGTGGAGGCAATTTTTAGAGGGTGCTGCTTTCCCTTTTGTTGTGATGACTGACCATCAGAACCTTCAATATTTAAGAAATCCCCAGAAGTTGTCTCCCAAGTTGGTGAGATGGGCGCAGTTTTTTGCTCGGTTTAATTTCAGGCTCCAGCATATTAAAGGCAAAGAGAATGTGGTGGCTGATGCATTGTCTCGGTATCCGAGTGTGGGTGAGAATGAAATGCATAAGGCGGAGGAGGTGTTTGCCAGAGAACATTGGGGTCTAGCCGTGCAGACAAGGCGCAGGCTGCGAATGAGATTAAGAAAGAAGAGGGAGTAGTGGATGAATGGAGTTTAGAGTTGCAGAAGGGTTATGTAGGTGATATATGGTTGCAGAGCCATGAGAAGGAGTGCAAGTCGTTGAATGGTTTGTGGATCATGGGAGATAAAGTGTATGTCCCTCAGAGTATGAGAGAAAAGGTGCTGAGGTTGAACCACGATCATAGGTCTGCTGGACATTGGGGAGTCACGAAGACTCTGCTGGCCTTGAAAAAGCGGTATTGGTGGCCAGCCATGAGGGCTGAGGTGAAAAGATATGTGGAGTGTTGTGAGGTGTGTGCCAGGAATAAAGTTCCCTCTGCGAAGCCGCAGGGGTTGATTCAGGTGGTAGTTACTCCTGTGAGGCCGTGGGCGCATGTCAGCACTGATTTTGTGGGGGAGTTGCCTTCGAGTCGAGGTTATAAGTACATTTGGACGGTGCTGGATATGTTTTAGAAGAAGGCCCATTTTGTGCCATTGAAGGGGTTGCCTTCTGCGGAACGTTTGGCAGAGTTGTATGTGCAGCATGTGTACCGGTTGCATGGGTGCCGGAACAAGTTTTGAGTGATCGTGGAGTGCAGTTTACTGCTCAGTTTTGGGAGCGGTTTTTGGAGGTGTTGGGAGCTCAGAGGCGTCTTACGACTTCTTATCATCCTTGTTGTAATGGCGGCGTAGAAAGAACGCAGAAATCGTTAGGGGCTTATCTACGCATTTTTAGTAATAAAGAGCAAACTAATTGGTCTGATCTGTTGCCCTATGCTGAAGTGGCATACAATAGCTCGGTGCATTCATCTACCGGAAAGTCTCCTTTTGAGATAGTCTATGGTCAGGAGGTGGCTCCTTTGCCCCAGCTGTTGGAGTTGGGAGGGGGAGGAGAAAGTGGAGTGGAAGATACGAGCCCGGGAGGAATGGAAGGAAGTAGCGGAAGCTTTAGGGAAGGCACAGCGTTCGTATAAGATGTTTGGTGACCGGAAGAGGCGAGAAGGGGAGGAGTATAATGAAGGGGATTTAGTGTGGCTGTCCACACAGAATTTGAAATTGGGCTATCCATCTAAGAAATTGGGTCCGAAGTATATTGGGCCTTTTAGAATTGAGAAAGCTGTGAATAAGGTCTCTTATACCCTTCTGTTGCCTAAGAGTTTAGGGAAAGTTCATCCCACGTTTCATTGTGGTCTTCTGAAAAAAATATGTGGGCCCCTTTCATCCTCCGGATTGAATGATGTTTTGTTTTACAGGGGGAGGACGTGGTGGAGGAGGCCGTTATGTCAGGACTGGGAGACTTGAGCTTGAGTGAAGTTCAAGCTCCCAGCCTGGCATGAGATTGCATCGACCTTTGCCCTAGTTCTTGGGTGACCTTGGGCTCCAGTTATATAAGACTGTGCTGAGTCATGTGGAAGTGAGGTAACTTCCACATGTGTGCAAGGCTGCAGGGGGAGTGATGTAACTCCTCTGAGCCTGGACATTGGACAATTGGACTCCTACTGCTGACTCATGGGGCCATGAGGTCACATCCCTTTGGACTATGGGATATGCTGAATCACCGGATATGGTGCAACCCTACCTGGACATTGCATGGGCGATGGGAGGGGGGTTGGGGTATATAAGTTGTGTTTTGGTGGCGGGCAGGTGCTTTTGCTTCACATGTGTCGTACCTGCAATAAAATCGTGTTGGACCGTGCTTTCAATCTACGCGTGATCCTTACCGAGTGTTGGAGAGTCGTTACAGCTCAAGGCGGCTTACAGAATTGGCATAATTTGATGCCATACATTCATAAAAATACAGTTATAAACATTCAGCCTAATATTATAAAAACCATATAAAACCATTAAAAACATATAATTACCAGCGTTGTCCTGTTAAAATCATTATTCAACAGCATTGTCTAGCCATTCCGTGTTCATTCTTCTTATTTCATAATTACTTATTCTGCGGCCTTTCCTAATGCTTGATCAAAAAGCCAAGTTTTTACTCTTTTTCTGAAAGTCAGGAGGGAGGGGGCTGATCTAATATCCCTGGAAAGGGAGTTCCACAGCCTGGCAGCCAGTGGAGTTGGTGCAGCAGAGGAATTGTATGCTCTCTGAGCGCAGCTCCTGTTAGTAATCTATCTGCCGCCTGTTGAACCATTTGAAGCTTCCAAAAAAGTCTTCAAAGACAACCCCACGTAGAGCGTGTTGCAGTAGTAGGTATGGTATGTAACCAGAGCATAGACTACTGTGGCCAAGTCAGACTTCCCAAGGTGTTGGCGCAGCTGGCGCACAAGCTTTAATTGTGCAAATGCTCCCCTGCTCACCGCCAAAACTTGGGGTCCTAGGCCCAGCAATGAGTCCAGGGTCACAACCAAGCTGCGAACCTGCATCTTCAGGGGGAGTGTAACCCCATCCAACACAGGCTGTAACCCTATGCCCTGTTCGGCCAAGAAAATGTTGAGGAATCATAAGCCTGCCTACTAAAGCCATATCATCTAGCATTTCAGGTTTCATGAAACTGTTTTACGAATACTCACCATTCTTCCTCATTTATAGCTATGGTTGTTCTTGTGCCATCATCAACATACATGCTGTTTCTGTAAATATAGAAATTTGGGATGTGCCACTGGAAGTATTAATTACAGTTTGAAAATAAATTAATAATGAATAGCAATGCCACTTCTTCATTAATATTCTACAAAAGGAAAATATGTACTCATTATTCCTTTCATGAATTCATCCCATTGAAAGTTCATAAATAATTGTGCTTCACAATTGTGTCTAATTAGTAATGAGCTTAATCCAGTGTATTTCCAAAGCCTCGAGCAAAGGATTATTCACCTCTCCCTCCCTCCTCACCCCTCTCTCTAGTTTTCTCTTTTACAAATATGGGCTTATTCTGGATATTCAAGGATTTTTCCATTTGCCAAGTGTCAGATGTTCCTCAAGCTCCAATTTTGTAGCGGTTCTGTATGAAGAATCTCATTCAGCCAAACAGAATTTCAGTGGTTTCTGTACCGCATGATGCTAATGTACCAGTAGCAAGTCAAAGAAGTGGCTTTATGTCCGGGAGCTTTGCAACAAAGACTGAACAGAACTGAAAATAAAGCCCCAGCCATATCCCATTGAACTGCATTATATGAGTCTAAGTCAACCATATCATGCAGTTTCAAACTGCATTATAAGGCAGTATAGATGGGGTCTACGTTGTAAGGAATACATTAATTTTGGATATTGAAATTAATCATTTGTCACAAAGTAAGAATCACAGAATCATAGAATGTGGAAGAGGCCACATGGGCCATATTGGTCAACCCCCTGCCATGCAGGAAAAGCACAAAGTACCCATGACAGATGGCCAACCAGCTTCTGTTTAAAAGCTTCCATCACACTCTGAGGCAGAGAGTCCCACTGCTGAATAGCTCTTATAGTCAAGAAGTTCTTCCTAATGTTCAGGTGGAATCTCCCTTCAATTTGAGTTCTAGTTTCCAGGGCAGCAGAAAAAAAAGCCCATTCCCACTTCTCTATGGCACCCTTTCACATATTTATACATGGCTATCATGTCTCCTCTCCACCATCTTTCTGCAGGTTAAACATAATAATAATGATGATAATAATAAAAATAATAAAACTTTATTTCTAACCCGCATCCATCTGCCCGGAGGGGACTCGGAGCAACTTACATGGGGCCATGCCCAAACAGCACATCACAAAATATCAACAACATCGAAAACAATAAACACAATAAAAGCAATAAAACACAATAAAATATATCTGTGAAA
>JARBWK010002652.1:0-14444 GCA_030556195.1 Anolis apletophallus | reverse complement strand
GAAGCAAGAAAATGGCATTCAAAGCACTCCTGACAGATGGCAATCCAGCCTCTATTTAAAAGCTTCCAAAGAAGGAGCCTCCACCACACCCCCGAGGCAGAGAGTTCCACTGCTGAACAGCTCTCACAATCAGGAAGTTCTTCCTAATGTTCAGATGGAATCTCCTTTCTTGCAGATTCCATCTGAACACTAATGAAGGGTATGTGTGCCTACTATGGTCCAGATCCATCAAGCCAGGTAGGAGCCTTTGTGTTACAAACATACAGACCGACCAACCAACACACATATAACTTTTGCAAAAGGTTAAGGTAATTTCACACACTTCTCTCGCTCAGTGCCTTTGAATTAAGAGAGAAGGGCTCTCCTTGTCCTACAATTCACAAACGTTTCCTAGGGCTCTAATCCGATTCTGATCCGCTCATCAACCTGAGGGACAGAAGGGCCTAAATGGCCCAATCAAATAAAAGGATGAGGACCTAATCCTCTGCAGCGCCTGTATCCCATTGGGACGACAGTAGGTGGGCGCGCGTTTCCTCCAATCAGAGAGCGGCGGGTTGATGGGCCAGCCAATCAGGTGAGGCTAGCCTTGGACCCGAATGTTTGTGAAAGGAGTGCTAATCCCCCTCTGAAGGCAAAAGCAGGATCCTTTCAATCAAGCCTCCCAGCATCCCTTAAAGCTGTGCCAGGCTGCACTCATTCTACAGTGTAGCTCCAGCCTTGTACTTCCAACTTCCAGTGGTCTCTTTCACTGTGGGATATATAATAATGTAATACAATATAATACTACTAGTAATAATACAATATAATAATATCAATTATATATTATATATTACATGCAATATTCACCTATGTTGTTGTGTTTTCATAGATGTATTTTTATTGTGTTTATTGCTTTTACTGTGTTTATTGTTTTTCTGTTGTTTGTGATACTTTTTGTGATTTGTTGTTCGGGCACGGCCCCATGTAAGCTGCTCCGAGTCCCCTTTGGGGAGATGGATGCGGGTTATAAATAAAGTTTTATTATTAATAATATTACTAATAATATTGCAGTATGGCGGTACAGTACAGTACATTACGTCAGTGTTTCCCAACCTTTTTTGAGCCACGGCACACTTTTTACATTTGCAAAATCCTGGGGCACACCACCAACCAAATTGACACTCTAACACAGTAATGCATATAGTTAATATGTTTTTAAATGTATTTATACACTCAGTGTGAAACCAGGACCTGTTTCGATGAACTCAACATAGATATTCTGGCAGGAATGGCAGAAAGACACAAACTTCCCACACAGAACTCCCATAACCAAGAGAACATGCTATAAGAGTTTGGTGGGCATTGACCTTGAGTTTTGGAGTTGTAGTTCACCTATACCCAGAGAGCACTGTGGACTCAAACAATGTTGGATCAGGACCAAACTTGGCATGAATACTCAATATGCCCAAATATGAACGCAGATGGAGTTCAGGGGAAATAGACCTTGACATTTGGGAGTTGTAGTTGCTGGGTTTTATTTCCCCTACAATCAAAGAGCATTCTGAACCCCACCAAGGATAGAACTGGGCCAAACTTCCCACACAGAACCCACAGGAGGCAAGAGGAGGTCTCTACTTGGGGAAAGGGAGGCAGGCCTTCCCAATGCATGGAGAGGGAGAGACCAAGTAGACAACGGGTGGGGAGGGGTGGTGGTTGTAATTTTGTGCCTTTATCAAGGTAGGTTTCTTAGGGTTTTTATACTTTAACACACTAGACTCTTCCCCCTCCCCTTTCCTGGAGATTCCAATTTCCCACGGCACACCTGATGCTCTCTCACGGCACACAAGTGTGCCCCGGCACACTGGTTGGGAAACACTGCATTACGTAGTAATGTATCATACTAATATTGTGCTATGTTAATAACTGTTCAAAATCTTGAAAGATGATGCTGTCGAGGTGATGCATGCCATATGCCAGCAACTATGGAAAACACAAGAATGGCCATCAGACTGGGGAAAAAAGAAACTTATATCCCCATACCAAAAAAGGGAAATGCTAAAGAATGCTCAAACTTTTGTACAGTGGAACTTACTTCTCATGCCAGTAAGGTAATGCTCAAGATCCTGCAAGGAAGACTCCAGCAATACACGGAGAGAGAGTGGCCAGATGTACAAGCCGGGTTTAGAAAAGGCAGAGGAACGAGAGACCAAATTGCCAATATCCGCTGGATAATGGAGAAAGGTAGGGAGCAGGCATGTAGCCAGGGGGGGGGCTAAGGGGGCTTTAGCCCCCCCCCGAAATTCTCAGGGTGGTCCGCGAAAAGGCCTTACTGGTACATTATTTAAACTGTTATGTGCATTTAAATCATGATCTGATCACCATGCTCATTATATCCCACATTAATGGGGTTATTGGGATAACAATACAAAAGGTTTGCTAGGGTAGACCCTCTTCCACCCAGTCTCAGCCCCCCCCCCCGAATCAAAATCCTGGCTACGGCCCTGGTAGGGAGTTTCAGAAAAAACATCTATTTCTCTTTTATTGACTATTCTAAAGCCTTTGTGTGGATCATAATAAACTGTGGCAAGTTCTTGGTGGTATGGGCATACCTAATCACCTTCTCTCCTTCCTGAGGAATCTGTATAATGACCAAGTAGCAACCGTAAGAACTGACCATGGAACAACAGAATGGTTCAAGATTGGGAAAGGCGTACGACAGGGTTGTATACTCTCGCCCAACCTATTCAACTTGTATGCAGAACACATCATGTGAAGTGCGGGGCTTGACGAATCCAAGGCTTATGGATGGAATACTGTTTTAACTGTTGTGAATGTACACGATGCATTTTAATGTTAATTGTATTTCTAATGTATTTTAATTCTAGCTGTATTTTAATGTATTTTATTCTTAACTGTTTGCTTTTATTATATGTATACTCTGTGGCATTGAATCGTTGCCGTTGTTGGGCCGCTCTGAGTCCCCCCTCGGGGGTTGAGAAGAAGCGGGGTAGAAATGATGGAAGTAAATAAATAAATAAAGCTGGGGTTAAAATTGCTGGAAGAAACATTAATAACCTTAGATATGCATATGATACCACTTTGATGGCTGAAAGTGAGGAAGAGCTGAGAAGCCTTCTAACCAAGGTGAAAGACGAAAGTGCAAAAGCTGGGTTGCAGTTAATCATCAACAAAACCAAGATTATGGCAACAAGACTGATTGATAACTGGCAAATAGAGGGAGAAAGCGTGGAGGCAGCGACAGACTTTGTATTTCTAGGTGCAAAGATGACTGCAGAGGCAGACTGCAGCCAGAAAATCAGAAGACACTTTCTTCTCGGAAGGAGAGCAATGACCAATCTCGACAAAATAGCGAAGCGTAGAGACATCACACTGGCAACGAAGATCCGCATAGTAAAAGTAATGGTATTCCCCGTAGAAACCTACAGATGTGAGAGCTGGACCATAGCAGAGACTGAGCGAAGGAAGATAAATGCTTTTGAACTGTGGTGTTGGAGGAAAGTTCTGAGAGTGCCTTTGTAAGGGAACATGGGTTTAGGGTCGCGGAGCCCACAAGGTCGGAAGAACTCCAGCGAGACCTATAGATCCAAACAAGACTGTTTATATCAAGCTGATCAGCATGAGACGGACAATCTGCACTTCAAAGGTGCTCAAAAGACTGCCGCGCCTAATGGCGTCGTAAAAAAAACTTTTATACTCTTTACTCCAGGGGTGCCCACACTTTTTCATCATGTGAGCTACTATATGAACAATCAAGTTGAAAAGATCACCTGTTGTGCATGTGAGCGTGTGCGCGCATCTTGTGCAAGACGCTCCTACTGCAGCCTTCCATCCGCGCGGGGGCTTCTTTCTTGCCTGCCCACGAACTCGCCGCCGCGCACACCCGGGAAGTGTGCGCTCTCTCTTAATGTCTTCGTTGCCTTTCTCCTTCCTGCTGCGTGCTTTCGCAAAGCAGGAAGTCCCCATCCCATCCTGCTTCTTGCCTGCACAGCAGGCCCCACGCACGCAGCAGGAGGGTATTTATAGGCGCACCCGCCAGCGCTCCGGCCAGATATGGCTTCGGTGGCGGCTCAGAAGGCACAGGGCTGGGAAGAGGGGCCGCCCTCTCTCTCTCCCGTGGGCCCTCGCTGCCTTTCTCCTTCGAGGGCGAGGGAGGGCGAGGCGGAAAAAGGCGGCGAGGGCACAAGCAGCAGCAAGTGGAGTCTCCATCCCCGCAGCCCCTCCTCCTCAGGTTCAGCCCCAGGAACACGGCGGAGCCCTCCCTCCTCGCCCCCAACCAAGGAAAGAAAGCAGCCCCACACAGCTCGCTCGCCCAGGTCTCGGCTTGGAATGGGAGTCCCTAGGGCAGCAGCAGGGTTTGCAGCGGGGCTTGCTTGGCTTTGCCCCACTTTGCCCGGCCTCCTTCGCCTCTTTCTCTCCCTCTCTCCTTCCAGCACCCGCCTGCCAGCCTGCCAGAAGGATCCGAAAAAGTTCTCCGGATTTCTTTCCTCCCTCCTTGGCTCTCTCTCTCTCTCTCTCACACACACACACACACACATTCCCTCCATCCCTCCCACAGCCTCGCATCCTATCCGTGCATGTGCCTTCGCCTTGCTCCCCCAAGCAGCAACCAATGGTCGGTCATGTCACCACACCGTGCGTGGCAAGACGAGCGCCAGGGCCTGCCCACTAAAGCCTCATTTTGGCAAAAGAAGCCCCGCGAAGGTGGCGGCGGGAGCGCACGTGCGAGCACATGGCAGGAGTACGCCATCCGGCTGGTGAGGCCCAAAGATCACCTGGAAGAGGGCTGAAGATCACCTAGGTGCTCCTGATCACCATAATGAGCACCCCTGCTTTACTCAATTACCTCACACCCCTGATCTCCTTCATGCCTTTACTAGGTTGGATGCATTCTCTGATTATGCACGACCTGATTGGCTCTATATCTTTCAACACACAGAGTCGATATGTAACAAGATATCACTATATTCGTAGTTCAACTATCTCTAGGCAGATTGCGCGGTAGGCTGCTTTTGGCATCTCCTCCTTTTGGGAGAGGTAGTTTTCTTACTGGCTTCTCTCACCTTGGACTGTGAGAAGATCCAACCAGTCCATACTTCAGGACATAAATCCTAATTTCTCACTGGAGGGAAGGATAATAGAGGCAAAGATGAAGTACTTTGGCCACATCATGAGAAGACAGGAAAGCTTGGAGAAGGGAATGATGCTGAGGAAAATGGAAGGAAAAAGGAAGAGGGGCCGACCAAGGGCAACTTGGGTGGATGGCATCCTTGACTCTGAAGGAGTTGGGGGTGGCCACGGCCGACAGGGAGCTCTGGCGTGGGCTGGTCCATGAGGTCACGAAGAATCGGACGCCATTGAACAAATAAGCAACAAAATGTACATATATCTTGTAAGCCGCTCTGAGTTCCCTTCGGGGTGAGAGAGGGCGGGATATAATAATAATAATATTTATTTCCACCATTTCTACCCTGCTCTTCTCAACCCCCGAGGGGGGATCAGAGCAGCCCAACAACAGCAACAATTCGATGCCAAAAACACAGTATACATATAACAGAACAGTGTTTTTCAACCTTTTTTGAGCCGCGGCACATTTTTTACATTTACAAAATCCTGGAGCACACCACCAACCAAAATGACACAAACTGACACTCTAACACAGTAATACATATAGTTAATATGTTTTTAAATGTATTTATACACTCAGTGTGAAACCTGGGCCTGTTTCGATGAACACAACATAGATATGACTTCCTCTCACATAGTTATACATGGCTATCATGTCTTCTCTCAGCCTTCTCTTCTTCAGGCTAAACATGCCCAGCTTTTCAAGCCACTCCTCATAGAGCTTGTTCTCCAGACCCTTGTGAAAATTTTACCCTGAGTGAAACTTGCTCCAGTTAACTATGGATGTCATGAAGCTGTTATAAACAGTTCCTTTGGGGGAGGCAACTCTCGAAAAATCCAGTGAAAGAGTAAAAAAAACCAAAAACATTTCCAAGCGGAGAGGCTTAAGTTGTTTCTTGGACACCTGTGCGGGGGCTTCTAGGAGGGGGGGAGTGCCAATTTCCCACGGCACACCTGATGATTGCTCACGGCACACCAGTGTGCCACGGCATACTGGTTGGGAAACACTGTAATAGAGAACCAAAAACAGTCAGAATTAAAATACATTAAAATACAACTGGCATTAAAATACATCATATACATTCACGTAAGTTAAAAACAGCATTCCGTCCATAATAGAAGCATTGGGCCATGTCCACCAGCTTGCCATTACAATCCAATCTAAAGTGCCGTATCGTGCTAATGTGCAAACGCCTGGTCCCATAGCCAGGATTTCACTTTTTTCCTGAAGGCCAGGAGGGATGGGGTTGATCGTATGTCGCTTGGAAGCGCAGTCCACAGACGGGGAGCCACCACCGAGAAGGCCCTCTCTCTCGTCCCCGCCAACCGCATTTGAGAAGTTGGCGGGAGCGAGAGCAGGACCTCCCCGGATGATCTTAAATCACGAGGTGGGACGTAGCGGCAGATGCGTTTGGACAAGTAAGCTGGGCCAGAACCGTATAGAGCTTTAAAGGTCAAAACCAGCACTTTGAATTGAGCTCGGAAGTGGACAGGCAGCCAGTGGAGCTGACACAACAGGGGCAGGCCCGGATCAGGCCCTTTTGCTGCCCTAGGCCAAAGGGTCTGCCTCTGCCCTTCCCTGCCCCCCAGCTCCGCCCCTACTCACCGGATTGAAGGAAGCAGGGCGGGGCGAGGAGGAGAAAGAGGCGCCCTCCTGCCGCGCGTCCTGCGGGCCGCCCACCCCTTTTCGGCCGGGCTGGCACGACTCCTCTCTGCCTCCTCTCTGGCGTGGTGTCGCCAGACAGGGAGGAGGCGAAGCTGCCCGCCGCCCCTCCTCCCTTGCGTGGCGTGACGACGCAAGGGAGGAGGGCTGGCAGCGCGATTTCTCTCCACCTCCTTCTCCCTGCCTGGCGACGCCAAGCCAGGGAGACGGAGAGAATCCGTGCCGCCGCCGCTCCTCCCTGGCGTCCCCATGCCACGCAAGGGAGGAGGGGCAGCAGCACGGCTTTGCCTCCTCTTCCCTGCCTGGCGACGCCACGCCACGCCAGGGAGGAGGCAGAGAGGAGTCCCGCCGCCACCCCTCCTCCCTTGTGTCGCGCTGAAGCAGGATACTTGGAGTCCCAAAACTCCCAGGGCACTCAGGCCGCCGAACGTGCGGGCGCAAGGAAAGAGATGACGCGACAATCTTTACTGAGATCCAGGAAACCAGCTTTATTGTATCACATCAGCTGATGGGTCCGTCTGCCCAGCGCGGAAATGGGGCCGCTTGGCGAACAGAACCCCGAACATTTCTAGCATACAGGTTTTATACCCTCAATGGAGGCAACATTTAATCCCTCCCTTCTTCATGCACATTACTGGCAAGTCTTCATGAACCCATTTTATCTTATCCAATTAAACAAAGCATTCTAGCATCTTATTCCTATTTGCTAATAAACTGTGGCGCAGTGTGAATTTTCATCATTGTTCTATGTTATTGCTTTATGAGCGGCGTGTACCCAAATTGTTACTTTTCTACTGAGCTTTTTCCCTGGTCGCCTGCCAAGTGAAAGCTTCATTTGCCATGCGCGTCTCCTAGCTATTCACTTATCTTGTAAACAAACGCACACGGGAACTACGGGACCAATCAGGGCCTTGTTCTTACCTAAAGGCACATGATGTTCTTTGGCGAATCACAGCCTGTATCTGTATACCAATCAGAATGTATTATTCTCGTCATTATTGCTGGCAAGCTACTTCTGTACTCTGCTGCTTCTATTCTATCCTTATGCATCACTCCCCTCTGCCATTTCGTCTGCTAAAGTGTCAATTTCTCCTTTAGCGCCAGCCCCGCCGAAAGCGTTCCGGCAAGATTGTTGATGGTATTAACCGAGAGAATTGTTGATTATATACGTGACATTTTCCGGATCACTTTGGAAACTTTATTTCTTGGAGCATTGGTCTGAAGGTCAGCGAAGCCAAGATGGCGGAAAACGGCTAGACCGTCGACCAATCTGGGTTGACCACCTGATGAACTATATGCCATTAATATAGTATTGAAAATATTGATTATTTGGACAACCCGGAGACCTTGACTCCTTGGGAGGATTATAATTTTGAGACTTGTGAATGCAATCTTCATGATTTGGTTTCCACTGCAACCGTACTTTGTATGATGATTGAAAGAAAATATATCAAGAAATAGAATTATTTGATTTTGAAAAGCGACTGCTGTGTTGGCGTTCTTTTGCTTGTTCTTTTTGGATTACTCTGAGAACTAACGCCAATAGATTTCAATTTCTCCTTTAGCGCCAGCCCCGCCGAAAAGGGGTGGGCGGCGCCCAGGACGCGTGGCGGGAGGGCGCCTCTTTCCTCGCCCCGCCCTGCTTCCTTCAATCCGGCGAGGAGGCGGGGAGGGGCGGAGTAAGGAGCGGAGCCGATCCTCCCTCCCTCCTAAAGCAGAGCAAAGGGAGGGGGCGGCGCGCATACGCCCTTTTTTTGGGTGATTTTTGGGGGGGATTTTTTTTAATGGTCTGGATCCGCTGCCCCCCCAAACGTGCCGCCCGAGGCCATGGCCTTGGGTGGCCTTATGGGTAATCTGGGCCTGAACAGGGGGGTGGTATGCTCCAGTTTGTAATCTGGCTGCCGCCCGCTGGATTAGTTGCAGTTTCTGAACTGTCTTCAAAGGCAGCCCCACGTAGAGCGCGTTGCAGTAATCTATTCGGGATGTGACCAGAGCGTGGACGACCGTAGCCAGATCAGATAATAATAATAGTAACTTTATTTATACCCCGCCACCATCTCCCCAAGTGGACTCGGGCCAAGCCCAATGACACATAATAAACAACAGACAGCAAATAATACAACAATACAATCAATATACTTACACATAAACAATAACAGACAGTTAAAACCATTATGGTCATAAATAAATAAATATAAGTTGTGTATTTTTGGGAAGGACTAACTTTATAGCTGAGGGAGGGAAATTAATAAATACATAGGATCATTTTTTTAAATAAAAAAACTACAACTCCCAGCGTGCTTTGCTCCAGCGGGGTGGCTCCTTCCCGGTTTCACATTCTAAAGTGGGCGTGGTTTTAAGTGTGACGCGTCACTACCCCCAAGTGGGCGGAGCCAGCCAAACGCTGGAGGAAAGGAAGGGGTGGCTCCGTCCTGAGTTCCCATTCTAAAGTGGGCGTGGTTTGGATTGTGACGCGAAACACCTTCCCAAGTGGGGCGGAGCCAAGCGCTGGAAGAAAAGGCAAGCAGGCGAATGTGTCGCAATCGAGCGGCTGCGTTCGGGGCGGCGGCAGGGGATCAAGAAGAGAGACAGCTCAGGCGTGCACGCAGGTGAGGTTCTTTGCTTCCTTCCTATTGCTGTGGCAAAGGGGAAACGGTATGGAGAGGGGCCAAGCTATGGGCCAGCTGGGAGAGGGGAAATCATCTGTGATTTTGGAGCCAATGGGTGCTCAGAGCCTTTCAGGAAACTGTTGCTGGAGGGATTTCCCCCCCCCTCCAATGTTTGGAGGCATGACTCAGTGGGATGAGGAATATGCCCTCTCTTTTGTTTTGCTCTTAAGAGGACTATTGGAGTGTATGGCAAAGGAAGAGTGTGGGGGGGGGGATAGGAGGTCCAAACCGCTTCTCCTTTGGCAAATTAAGGAACCAAAAGCAGAAGAGGAACTTCTGTGGCCAGCAGCTTCTTTCCCAACAGGTTGATGATGGCTTGGAGAGAGAAGTGACTCAGCTGAACTGGGAAGGAGGGAAAGGGGAGAAGTCCCAGTCCCCCCCCCCTGCCCTTTAAGGTGCCCAATCCTGCAGTTCAGCTCTGCTTCTTCTCCCTTCTCCTTCCACACAGCTGCATAAAATCCACACTGAACTGGATTATATGCCAGTGTGGACTCATATAATCCGGTTCAAAGCAGATATTGCGGATTATCTCCCACGATATCCTAGGATCAGTGTTTCCCAACCAGTGTGCTGGGGCACACTAGTGTGCTGTTAGCGAACATCAGGTGTGCCGTAGGAAATTGGAACCTCCGGGGGGGGGGGGGGAGTCTAGTGTGTTGAAGTATAAAAACCCTAACAAACCTACCTCGATAAAGGCACAAAATTACAAACACCCCCCCTCCTCACCCGTTGTCTACTTGGTCTCCCCCTCTCCATGCATTGGGAAGGCCCGCCTCCCTTTCCCCAAGTAGAGACCTCCTCATGCCTCCTGGGGGTTCTGTGTGGGAAGTTTGGCCCAGTTCTATCATTGGTGGGGTTCACAATGCTCTTTGATTGTAGTGGAACTATAAATCCCAGCAACTACAACTCCCAGATGTCAAGGTCTATTTCCCCTGAACTCCGTCTGCGTTCATATTTGGGCATATTGAGTATTCACGCCAAGTTTAGTCCTGATCCAACATTGTTTGAGTCCACAGTGCTCTCTGGATATAGGTGAACTACAACTCCAAAACTCAAGGTCATTGCCCACCAATCTCTTACAGTATTTTCTCTTGGTTATGGGAGTTCTGAGTGGGAAGTTTGTGTCTTTCTGCCATTCCTGCCAGGATATCTATATTGTGTTCATCTAAACAGGCCCAGGTTTCACACTGAGTGTATAAATACATTTTTAAGACATATTAACTATATGTATTACTGTGTTAGACTGTCATTTTGTGTCATTTTTGTTGGTGGTGTGCCCCAGGATTTTGCAAATGTAAAAAGTGTGCCGCGGCTCAAAAAAGGTTGGGAAACGCTGTCCTAGGTTATATGGCTATATGCAAGGACCCATAGTCTCCCCAGCTCAAGGCTTGCCCCAACTTCTGCATTTTCCTTGCCTCTTTGAAGGCCCTTCCACACAGCCCTCTATCCCAGAATATCCAGGCAGGAAATCCCACAAGACCTGCTTTGAACTGGATTATCTGAGTCCACACTCACTCAGGGCCCTTCCACACAGCCCTCTATACCTGAATATCCAGGCAGGAAATCCCACAAGATCTGCTTCGAACTGGGTTATCTGAGTCCACACTCAGGGCCCTTCCACACAGCCCTCTATCCCAGAATATCCAGGCAGGAAATCCCACAAGACCTGCTTTGAACTGGATTATCTGAGTCCACACTCACTCAGGGCCCTTCCACACAGCCCTCTATACCTGAATATCCAGGCAGGAAATCCCACAAGATCTGCTTCGAACTGGGTTATCTGAGTCCACACTCAGGGCCCTTCCACACAGCCCTATATCCCAGAATATCCAGGCAGGAAATCCCACAAGACCTGCTTTGAACTGGATTATCTGAGTCCACACTCACTCAGGGCCCTTCCACACAGCCCTCTATACCTGAATATCCAGGCAGGAAATCCCACAAGACCTGCTTTGAACTGGGTTATCTGAGTCCATACTCGGGGCCCTTCTGCACAGCCCTCTTTCCCAGAATATCCAGGCAGGAAATCCCACTAGATCTGCTTTGAACTGGGTTATCTGAGTCCATACTCGGGGCCCTTCCACACAGTCCTCCATCTCAGAATATCCAGGCAGGAAATCCCACAAGATCTGCTTTGAACTGGGTTATCTGAGTCCATACTCGGGGCCCTTCCACACAGTCCTCCATCTCAAAATATCCAGGCAGGAAATCCCACAAGATCTGCTTTGAACTGGGTTATCTGAGTCCACACTCGGGGACCTTCTACACAGCCCTCCATCTCAGAATATCCAGGCAGGAAATCCCACAAGATCTGCCTTGAACTGGGTTATCTGAGTCCACACTCGAGGCCCTTCCAGACAGCCCTCTATCCCAGAATATCCAGGCAGGAAATCCCACAAGATCTGCTTTGAACTGGGTTCAAAGAAACACAGGCCTTGAGGCTATTGGTTGGGTTTGTTGATATAAGTTTAGCATTTCATAAAATCCTGAGGAAAAAGGTTGTGGAAGCAGTAGTGGTTGTTTTTAAACTGCAGGGACATCTGCTGGCACTTTTGGAGGATAATCTATACATGCAAGGATAAGGGCTTTTACTGCAGTAGGCAAATACATATAGAACAGAATAGCGTGATAGTCGATGTGTTGTTGAAGGCTTTCATGGCCGTAATCACTTAGGTTGCTATGAGTTTTCGGGCTGTATTGCCATGCTCCAAAAGCATTCTGGAATTGCTTCTGGAACATGGCCATACAGCATGGAAAACTCACAGCCACCCAACTTTATTGTCATTGTACATTGCACAACGAAATTCAATGTTTTCCTCAGCACACGCCGCAAAACAACACTCCCACCCCACCGCACACCCCCCAATGCCACATCAGTGCGAAACCATGGAGTTCAACATAGCCTCAGCTCTAGGATAAAAGCCGTCTCCCAGTCTGTTTGTCCTTGCCTTTGTCACCCTGTAGCATCTGCCAGATGGCAATAATTTTTTAAAAAATGTTATCTTATTCTATTATCTTATTAGAAAGTGGGACCTTCCAGATGCAGCTTATTGAGTCCGTGCAGCCAGGATAATTTATTTATGTTTCTGGTATGGGCACCATGGGGTGCCGATTTGTTAGCCGTCCTGAGTCACTCCAAGGAGGTTGAGATAGCCTGAAATAAATAAATAATGGGAGTTGTAGTCCAACAGGGTTTGGATGGGCTCAGAGTTGCTCACAGTACAGGCACCTGAGTGGAAGTAGGCCTCCTTGTATTAGGAAAGGCGTCTTTTCAAGGGGACATAAGGGTTGCGCTGTCCATGATCAAGAGCTGGCAGGTATCATGTTCTGCTATGATTTCAAAATACCTGTTTTGTTGACCTTTCCAACCACTGCGATGCCTCAGGACCAGGGGAGGTCGGGTTACTCACTGCCATCTGCAAAGCTAAAGCTCTTACTTACTTTTGTATGCCACTCTTTCACACACACACAATTTGGCCAGTCCAGGAAACACTCTAGTTTGTCTGTATGTTTTGACTGGCCGAAGTTGAATGTGCCTGCCGAGCATGAGGCTGCACAGATTGAGACAGTTGCCATACTTTGGGGAGCTTTTTGTCTCGCTCTCTCAGCCCTCATTCGTTCATCCAACCCCCAAGCTTAGTTGGGGCTGGAAAAAAAACCTTATATATATATTATTGGATTCAGACTCCTGGCAGCCTTAGCCAGCCTGGGCAATGTTGAGGCATGATAGGAGTAGTAGTTCCTCAAAATATAGTGCAGTGTTTCCCAACCAGTGTGCCATGGGAAATTGGCACTTTCCCCCCTCCTAGCAGCCCCCCCACAGGTTTCCAAGAAACAAATTGAGCCTCTTCACTTGGAAATGTTTATTTTTTAACTATTTTACTGGATTGTTCGAGAGTCCCCCAGGAACTGTTTATAACAGCTTCATGACATCCATAGTTAACTGGAAGCAAGTTTCACTCAGGGTGAAATTTCACAAAGGTCTGGAGAACAAGCTCTATGAGGAGCGGCTTGAAGAGCTGGGCATGTTTAGGCTGAAGAAGAGAAGGCTGAGGGAAGACATGATAGCCATGTATAAATATGTGAGAGGAAGTCATATATATATATATATATATATATATATATATATATATATATATAGTGTTCATCGAAACAGGCCCAGGTTTCACACTGAGTGTATAAATACATTTTAAAACATATTAACTACTAGCTGTCTGCACGCGCTGCTGTGCCCTATTTAGGAGATGCGAGAAAGTCTGAGTATGTAAGGGGTTGGAATTGTTGTTAGTGAATTGGGTGTTTTATGTTTGTGCCTCAGCTCTTGCCTGCAGTCCTTCGGGTTTGACTTGTACCATGGCCAGGACGGATCAGCTTGGGGAGGGCTTGTCCTGTCAGGGGATCTCTATCTTCACAGGTGCGGCCAGTGTCTGTTGGGGACTGTTAAAAATCCTTTCCGTATCCTTTTAGCCACCTTTCTCAAGATCTTCATGTCTAGCTTACTTTCTGCTCCTCTCTTTTTCAAGATGTCCTGCTCTGTGTCTATTGTCCCCTTGAATGGTGTTGATCTCCATCATGGTCTTCTGATTTGAAAGTGTTGGAGGAGGCTGTAGCACTCATCTGACAGTTTGTTATGGGTCGGAATGTTCATGTTGGCTGGCCAGTACAGCAGTTATGCAAATCCGCCCTTATTGGCAGCCAATCATGTTGTCAAAATGTAGAGGCTGGGGGAGTCTTTGACAGCCCCGGAGGATGCTGGGAAATGTAGTTTTTTTACTTGTTGTTTTGGGGGCCTTTTAGGTTTTGGGGGGGAAAGTTTCTTTGCTACAAACGTACCTTGCTTGAGGCCTATTTCTGTTGGCAAGTTTTGTGTGTCTGCGTTGTAAGGTTTCTCTGTTTGTGGTAGTCTTCACATGACAACTGTTCCTTTATATATATAGATATGTATGACTGTGTTTAGAGTGTCATTTTGTGTCATTTTGCTGGTGGTG